>VYZW01036121.1:32723-79360 GCA_013401315.1 Balaeniceps rex
GATAGTTTGAAGTTTTTTTTTTTTTTTTTTTTTTTTTTTTTTTTTTTCCTTAAAATGAATCTATTTCAGATGAGAATGTGGAGTTGCCTAGTGAATTACCTTTATTTAAACTAACAGTATAAGCTGTCACTTCCCACACTCATTCATCTCTGTAACAAAGGGGATAAACAGAGGGGGCAAGTGGGAGTGCTAAGGAGGGATTCCTAGCGACATCACTATGTGCAGAGTAATATCACAGGCTCAAAGCAGAACCACCAGTATCAGCGATATGTTCCTAAACCAGCTATGTCAGTTTGAAAAGAGAAAAGCAAACATAAGAGAAAGGAATGTCAATACAGGGGGAAAATGGTGGGCTCCAGTGTAACACACTCAGTGCATACTCCATAATTATTTTCCTGTTTGCTATTGGTGATTATCAGGTCTTTTATCTTAAATATGCTTCTTGCCACCTCTGGATGCGAGAAACAGAGTGCTGACTAGTGGGACTTGGAGTTTGAACTATCCTTTTCAGGGTATATGGAACCTGATAACGAACCCCCTACCATGGTCCCTCCAGTAAGAAATCTGGCAAACCCCTATGATATTTGTTTTGCTCCCATCCCCGTATGTCAATGTTAGCATGTGACTGCTAAGAAAATTGATAAAATGGAAGACCACAATTCAAGATCTTATAAATTGGCAGTGGTGGCTGGTTAAGAGTATTGAGTGTGTAGGACTTCCATTCTAGCTTTCCTAGGCTTTCATCCTCCCACATTCCTCCCCATGCAGTATTCTTCCAAGAGTTATTGGCAGATGCAAAAGTATTAACAACAAATTATCTACAGAATCAGGACTTTCTCTTGAATATTCTTCTAACACAGGAAATCCTTCTTCCCCTAGCCATGAATAAATTATAAATACAACACGTATATAACAAAATCAACATATGTTAAATGTAGTGATTAAACTAGATTAGTTTGTGCAGTCTTCTGGTAAGCTAGATGTCTTACTTCTAGAAACACAGTTTGCATCAATGCTGTTCATCAAGTCCTAAAAATGGCTTAATATTGTTGTACCATAAAGGGCAAATGGGAATACTGATGTTGAAGCCCCTTCTTGATAATTCCAGTGGATCTGTGCTGTGCTTGTTGAGAGATGCTTTTATCCTTATAGCTGTGCCTCCACTGTCTCTGGTAATTTGCTATTGAAGATCTCTTGCCCGTGGTGATCCATTGGCAGCTTCTCTTCTGTCCATCAACATACATGTGAACGTGGCGGTTTAGCCATGGAGCTGTTTCAGTTTTTGATGTTATATTTTTCTGAGTCGAGGTCAGCTATAGCAATTGCCATGCAAAAGGCAGCAATATGACCACAGTCAGTTTGACTCTTCTTGCTACGTAGTGTTCAGGCCTTCAGCACCAGATGCCTTTGCCATTGTTTTCAAAGAACTTTGCTCTAATTTCATCAGGAGGGGAATGTTTCTCCCAGATTGTTTTTCTAACCTTCAAAATATTTTGCAGGATCTGTGCATAGTTTAAAGGTTTAAAATGTTTCAAGTCCTTTACTTGTAGATTATAAAGAACATGTATTCACTGAAAAATCACTGGAGTGGAAATTTTAATATCTTCTGGTGCTCTATTAGGTGATGCTCATCAATTGCAAAAGGGTCCTGTTTTACTTTCCTCATGCTACTTGTCCTGGGGAAGAATATAACCATTCTTATGACTTACTGTATTGAGAGAGAAAAGCTTTCTGATGCAGAAATAAATATAACTGATTTCATCCGTGACTGTATATAGAAATTGATGACATGGAGGAGAACTGCCATGCTTCTGTTTGGCTGAATAAAGTTAATGAAATTATTTGCAAGCCCTGATTCAGTTCAAGTGTCTTACTAAATGATCACGTTTGCATTCTGTTACTGATTTAAATTACACAAAGTCACAAATCTTTTGCCAGAATCTTTGTTAATAAAACATTTCAATAGCTACAGGATTTCTAAATAACAGTACAAGTGAGGTGCTTCTTACTGAAATTCTGCCTACATGAGTAATACATTATAGGTGATGCCAAAGGGGGAGAGTAGGAAAATGCCCAGCTAAACTTCTTTTAACCTGTGCCTCTTTGTAACAAAATAATGGTAAGTCAGGGTTTCCAAAGAGATGGGGATTTGAAAAGTGAGCACGCCAGCTAATAGCTGTGGTAACAGGCTGAACGTAGTGGAATAATACCAGTGTAGTGGCCTCTCAGTGTGCCTCTGCGCCTCAGAGCTCAATAGTGAATGCGCAGCATTGTTCGGCTGTGAAAAGTCTTGGAGCTCTTGGGATGTCAGGGCGGACCGAGGGATACTGATTTTCAGCTTGTAGCCCTCTTGTAACAGGGCTGGAAGAAGCCTAGGGGCAGTTGGCCATTCCTCCCTGCTCTTTTGCTGTACCAGCTTCATGCTTGTAGGTGGCGAGTCCCCTGCAGGGATCTTACAGCTCAGCAGTCTACCTATGGGAGAAGACAAGAGGGGGGGGAAGGATTTTTTTTCCCCTCGCCTCTTTGTTTGATGAGTTTCATGGTTGAGTGTTAAGGGAAAGCTTTCCCTGGGGGAAGTTAGAAGGTGACATTTGAGTTTAAGGAAAAGCATGAGCATAACAGAAGATAGTTCACTGAGGATTTACAGCTTAATGCTCTTAATTTGGTCGCAGCTTTTGGAAGAAAGTAAATGTTTTAATGTGTGAGGTTTTTAAAAATAAACCGAGACTCCGGGTAAGCTGTGAGAATGGCTCTTAAATGCTAAACCATGCCCCGAATTACCTTGTAAGTTCCCATGTGCGTAGGGTACGGAGTTGAGAAGCCTTTGATGTTCTCTCTAAAACCAAGGAACAACAAAAGGAACTGTTTTCTAGCATGGCTTGTTGGGAAAACCCTGCAGTTCCACCACAAAGTTAACACATCCTCCCCTCCTCAGCCCCCACCCTCACTCATTTTAGACCACAGCATTCGCCTTTGTGGCCAATTTTCTCCAAGTCCGGGCTGTGTGTTTTGGATCGGATTTTGATTTGGATTGCAGCTCTAATATGTAAATAAGGAGGGATTTGCTACTCCTTTCTCACAGAAAACAAGCAAGTGGAAAACCCAAACAACAAGAAAAATGGTGGGATTGAATGTCCCTATCTGGAAGAAAGATACAGCGCAAAGGAGAAATCTGAGGAAAATAACTTCTTTAGCTGTACTAACAGGATTTAAATAGGAGTCTAAGTTTCTGTTTTCCCTGTCTCTGATTTAAACACTGAGAAAGCTCATCCGAGTTGTTTACCGAATACCGGCAGTTGTTTGGGCCACATGGACAGATTTAGATGTTGTTTATTATAGTTAACAAGCAGTCTGAAAACTGGCCAATGTAAAAGTGTTTGAAGGCTGCAAAACAGAAGTAGTATGGTACTGACTGTAAAAGTCAGAAAAGCAGAAGGATGGTGGCAGACAGTTGTTAGCTGATGTTTTTTCATGAATGTTTTAAATTTCTCCTACCTTGCTGTAAAACGTGTAGCAGTACATTTTTATGAATGAGGCTTCATGCCCCTCTCTTGTTTGTATTTGTCAGGGTTTTTTTCTTCTGGATTGACAGAAAATTGCATAATAAATCAAATGGTCAGTAGAAATCTGAAGACCCCTTTTCACTGACTTTCTTTGTAGGGTATTATGTGTGTATAAAATTCAATTAAAATACCTCTGAATAGGAATGTTAGAGAATTTTAATACTTTTAAGTCCATAGGATTATTTTTCTGTAGCTCTTGGTAAAGAAGGCATAGGGGCTCTGCAATATATATAGCTTTAATAAAATGACTGTCTTTCTGGTTCGAATTAAGCATGTTATTGTTCTAAGAAGAAGAAAGTGCAGAGAAAGGCATATGACTCAGTCGCTGTGAATTATGCACCAAATGTTCACTGTACGCAAGTCCAGGCCTCTAATCTGTTTGCTTCTTGCCCTGTAGTTTCTGAAGTGTGACTCTTGGCGCTGTTAATCTTGAGTACTGATAATGTCGGTAAGTGTTGCAGGCATTAACACCACCTGTACATGGGTGCAAAGGCTACACTGCTCTATACACCAACACTGCAGTGATCTCAGATAATCCCAATTCCTGCTTTGCTTCTTGTGTACAAAAGCTCTAAGGAAAGTATTGCTTGTTTGAGGTGGGAATTTTGTTGTTCTCAATGGTTTGTCTTCGTGAAATAACACCTAAAAGCAGGAAGTATTGCATGCACTGCAGAATGGCCGTAAAGCGACTCTGAAAGCATTGTGAAGCCACTTCTTCATCACAAACATGGTTCTATTGGAGTGGCTTTCACAGAGATACCTTAAAGCTTAATGACAAGGAAGGGAAGGGAGAGGTAGGGAAGGACCAAATCAAGGTAAACAGCAGTCAGGATGCGATAGGATCATCAGTAGAAAATAAAAAATGAAGATTTGTTGTGACTGCATTTTTACAGGTCTCATACATGTGGCAGCAATAAGACATCTTGTTTTTGTGCTGTGACCAGTCATTTTGTCGCTATTTAGCAGTCTTAGTCTGCTTGACCTTACTTATGTAAAATACCATACTTAGCTATAGAAGCAATATAGTGAGAAGAGCTGTGGTATGTTGTAATCCTTTGAACTTGAACACCTGCTTGGTTTCTTTTTATTTATTTTCATTTAAAGTGCTGTGAGCTTTCAAAATACTAATTATTGTATGCTGCAAAAATCTGTCACAGTCATTTATTAAGTCCTGAGTCCTTCAACTGTCATTGAATACGTTCCTATTGAACCGGGATTTTGAAAAAGCTGTTAGCTTACTGTTATAATGCCACCTTAAAAATAAGACCTAATGTTCCCTTTTAGCAGGGTGGGCATAAGAAAACGACTGGTGACTTGAAATGCCAGAGCCAGTCTGTGGCGGAGCCAGACCATCAGTATGTCTTGGTTCCAACCTGGGTAGAATTTAAGGATTCTTCTACCCAAGATGTAAACACGAATACTGCTTTCTGCAGCTTTTATTTTTATTCAAGAGAGGAAACCCAGAAGAAAGTTTTTATTTTATTGTAAATGTGAACATCTGTTAGTATGAGTCTGGTGTTGCTATTTTAGTTCTGTTTCAAAATTCTAGTTGCTAAACTTCCTGAGGTGCAGAGGAGGTTCCAGTAAGTGTCTCCTGTTCAAAAGCAAATGGGAGAAATCATTTAGCTGGACTTAAAGAAAAACATCACTTATTTAAAGCTTCTGAAACTCACTTCTATTTGGCATCTAACAAAGTCAGCTATTCCAGAGAACTGGCTTTTACAAAATGTGGGGTTTTTTCAGGCAGGATTTTCACTGGAAAGGTTTGGAAATCAATGGAAAATTCAGTGGCAGAAGTGAACAACAGACTGTTAAAATGAGTTTAAAAGAACTAATCTGTTTGTGCTAGATATTGTGGTTATGAGTTCTTGTTAAATTGGAAGAGATGTGTTGTACGAAGATGCCTTCTTTGTGGTCACACAACTAAATGTTTCACTGTAACTGGTAAGAATGATTCCTAGATGCTATGTTTCCTTCTACTGAAACTATGCATACCTCTCTAAAATTTATTTTGCCTAGTTTACATTGCTAGCTATGAGACAGTTAACTTTTTTTTTTAATCTTAAAAACATCCCAGTGTTCTTGGTAAAGCAACAAGCGTCTTATGCTATGTTGGGGATGCCTAGCCAAGACCTCCAGCGTGCTTGTGCTGCAGTGGGCTTTGAAAGGTTGTGAACTTCAGCAGCAACTTTAGCTGAGTTAGATGAGGTTGAAAACTTGCCTTAGCAGTAGTATGTTGGCATAACAGGACATTTGCTCAGAGCAGTAGACTAGTCCAGGAAGAAGTAGAAACCAGACCTGATGTCCAAGCACTGCTACAGTGATGTAGTGTAGGATGGAAAGACATTAGTAGTGTGCACGCAGCAAGGCCTGATCCTGTATGGTGCTGGGCAGAAAGAAGAGTCTATGTGGATTTTCATTTAGGTCACGGCACTGAAGTTTGAATGTAAAATACTAAAACATTCAAGCAGCATCACATTGAACACTTACTGTTTACTCTTCTTCACTAAATGCCAGGATGGGCAGAGAAGAAAAGGATGTAAAAGCTTTGATTGCATTACCATCTAGGGTATTATTCCTCCATATGCATTCATATCTACTTGTCTTCACTGAATTTTCATTTACTCTGATATAGAATAGAATAGAACAGAACAGAACAGAACCGGGCCATCTTTTTTAAAAGAGGAGAGAAGCAAGCCTTCAAAATTCACAAGGAGGTGGAAAATAATCCTTTTAAAAGGCCTATAAATGGAGCATTGGATCCATATGCTCTATTTGTGTTGCAGTACATCAGCAGCATGTGATGGCCTGTTCCTTTTGTTAGGTGTCTCTGCAGTACTGTATACAGATTAAATAGCTACTGCATTGCAGAGAGTTATTAATACATTACATTGCACTTTCAGCGAAGATGTCAGTGTGTCCTTAAGCCTGAATGTACCCTGTGGTTGAGTTATGGGTTTTTTTTTTTAAATTTTGCTGAGGATAACTTATTTCTTCAGTAAATCCTTAGGCAATTGGAAATTATAGAATAACATCATTCCTAACCTCTATAAACTTCACTTATTGTTCAAGTTTAGAAAAATCAAGGCTTTGTTCCAAAACTAAAACAGGTCACCCTTCTCAACTCTTAATCCTGATGTGTTAATAATGTGGTCTTATGGCACTGTGCGTACAACGGGAGGGAGCAGAAGACGGGGCAGAGAAAGGGATGCAGCTCCTAAAAGATAATGCAGATAAACAAAAGCCAAACTCAGGGGATATGAAATGCAAGAAAATGAGAAGTGGGGCAAACCCATTATTTTTCTGGCACATCTGTGTACTGTTTCATTGGCGATGCACAGTAAAACAGTAGGCTGTTGAGTTTCTAGTCTCCTGCACTGACAGCTCTCAGTACTATGCATATTTAAAGCGATGGGGGGTGAGGGGTTGTTCTTGGGGAAATCCTCATGTATGGGGTAAACTTCTGCTGACTTATACGTGGGGGTGTAAGGGAGAGCTAAGGGAGAGCTAAGGTCAAATGTGGATGTTCAGACAAGAAAGAGCAAGGCAGAGCAGAGTAAGGACCTCAGCTCTGTTCCCACCCCGCCCCATCACAGTTATGCTCATGAGAACTTGCTGTGCAAGTTCAAACCAGCGGCTGAAGCTCGTGCTGCATCGTTGCAGCCCCTGCTCATACCTAGCCTGCTGAAGCAGATGCGGGAAGCTCTCTGTCACCGGCTGCCTCTGGGTCAGTCACCGGGCTTGATTCGAGCCTTCAGAGTTCAGGTGGTTTGTCATTGCTGAATGACGAAGCTGCTGGTATTGTTTGTATGTCATAGGACTTCACAGAAGTGACTAAGCAATGGTTGACGCTGGTTGACACTCTACGGGTCTGCCCAGGAGTTAGTTAAAACCTCCCTCAGAGGTGATAAAAGTTCCAGAGGCAAGGCGGGCACAAGGTGTGAGGAAGCAGAGGTCCAGAGGAACAAATCGTTAGCTCCTGACAGAAATATGTGTGAATGTGAAGCATAGCAAATGCATGGTAAATTTGCTACGTTCAGGTTATTTGATTGAGTACCTGGCTGCTGCACTGTGCACATACTGAGGACATGGGACCAGTGTTGGCCATCCTGTGCCTGTGAGTGTGTCCAGGACTTACAGATATGTGGTGGCTCTGTCTGAAGTATCGTACAGATCTTGCAAAAAGCGTGCATGTGTATGTATATATTTTAATGTAAATATGTAAGTATTAAAAAAAACCCTCAGAAACTACAGGAGAACGTATGCGAGAGAGAGCACGTCTCAATGATCTCAGATGTGGCAACGTGGCGACAGGTTGTAAACACCTGATCTTTTAGCCTGGGTAAAAGGGACTTTCACCCTGACAGCCCCGACATTCAGATTAAAGTGTTTCACAGCTTTGCGAATGGTCTCAATGCTGTCTTCGCTTCCTTTTTCTACCTCCAGTTTCCTGCTGAAAGGCGTTGTTCAAGGACTATGCTCTTTAGGAAAACTCAGAATGAAGCCCAGGCCACGTTACGTACAAGGAGAGAGGGGGAGTGAATTTCAAGTATGATTTTAAAGATAGAATATCTCTTTGCGGGCTAGGTTTGAGCATGCAGCTGTGCGAGCACACCTGGAAAGTGGTGCCAGCAGCTGGGAACTCTTTTGACTTCTTTTGCCTCCCAGCTCCAAGATAGCAATGCCATCACCCCCTCTGCAGGCCAAGAGAGCCGTCAGCTTTCCCACCAGTTAGCACCGGTCTATATCCATTTTTCTCATTTTCTCTGTCTCTTCATCTTTGCTCCTGTTTCTCCTCTCACTGTCCTCTTCCCCGCAAAACTGTTTGGTTTGGTTTTTTTTTTCTTTTTTTTCTTTTGCTTTGCTTCATTGTGATTTAGCACAGAGCACTTGATGGTTTGGTTTTCACATTTACTTCTGAAAGTCTTTCCCTCTTTAAAAAAAACACTGAAGCTTTGCAAGCACCCTCCAAAAGCCTGTTCCTGTTTATGTTAGGGCAGAATAGGATCCAGAATGATCCTATTGCCAGGGATCATCCTATTGCATCACAGGTTCATGGGAGTTTCTAACATAAACACAGAAATTCCCAATACCAGCAGGTGATTTATTTGCTTTACACGCTTATCAATATTGTCTGCAAATCAAGGAGCAAAGCACAATAAATGCTGTGGAAGTGGGGGCTCTATTTGATGTTTTCACAGCGTTGTGCCTAGAAAAATGGAAGTTAGTGGGTGTTGCTCAGTGAAGTATGCATTTTAAAGTTACCCACAGTGATGCCCATTGTCCAGTCCCTGAATTGCATGATGTCATGTTTCATTTA
The DNA here is from genome assembly GCA_013401315.1 of Balaeniceps rex. NCBI lineage: Eukaryota > Metazoa > Chordata > Aves > Pelecaniformes > Balaenicipitidae > Balaeniceps > Balaeniceps rex. Next base: position 41,607 of record VYZW01036121.1, read on the forward strand.
AGGCTCTTAGCGATGCCGAGGACTGTCGGTGCACCGGGAAAAAGGCAGTGAGAAAGTTGTGAATCAGGTTGCTGTAAAGCCTTTGTGTTTAGGGTTTTGATAGATAAAAGCTGACTCATGCAATATTTCTGGCGAAGGAGCTGTACAGACTAGTAAGAGCTTCTCATTTTACCTGAGTGCCCAATGAGGTAATTCGGGAACAGCTGAAGGCAGAGCCCACGCCTCTCCTCTGCCGCACAGGTAGGTCGTGGGCTGTTTGGAGAGGACTGGAAAAATAGAGAGGACTTGTTCATCCTGGGTGTGAGGAGCCAGAGACATTCCTCAGTGGTGAGATACTGTCGCAGAGGATTTTCCCTTGCAATAACGTTCTCGGACATTAGCGTGCTTGGTTGTGACAGAGGCTATTCTGCTTTAAATATTGCGGGGGGTGGCAGGGGGGCAGTAATTTGACAGAGGCACATTAGTCGGTGACTTTTTTCCCTCGTCGTAAGATTTCTAATAAATGGGATTTCTGTTGTTCAAAGTTCAGTTAAAGTACTTGGCAGCGTATCATTTGTGACAGTTCAGACTAGAGATCTAATCCTGCAAGTATTGTAGCTCTCTAGTGTGATTTTGTTCACAGAGGGTGTTATTTTTAGAAATGATATGCGTTCATATGTGAAATTTAGTAATTAAAAACCTGCTGACCTTCACTTGGACAATATTCAGAGTAGAGGATACGGGGAGTGTATTTAAGATCATGTTAGGATTCTTGTAGTGAATGTATTTTAATCTTTCTCAGTCAGGCAGCTGTATAACATTTATGTTTCTCAATTCCAGTGCTGCATTTGAATTCGATACTGAATGTAGAAATTGTTCTAAACAGTCTTGCTTAATTGTATCCACAGTATGAATGCTTTATTTGAAATATGAAAATATCTCGAGGAAAATTCAGGAAAGATTTCTTGTAGTCTCATCACTTTTATGTAGCTAAACTTCCAGAGGATGTGAAGCCTGTAATTTCTGGTAATGTTGACTTTGTAGATACCATCTGAAGTGCTCTTTTTCATGCCAGGAGAAAGGCAACAACAATACTAATTATGAATATAAATTGACTTGTGAGTTTTTAGTCATGCAGTATGTCTTAAAATGTCATGTGCAGTAAACAACTTGGAGGAATAAACACCTATATTTAGATAGGCCTTGGGGATCTTTGTATTTAAATATAAAATTGACTTAAAGCACTTTATCTCTTGTCGTATGCTACTGTTCTAGAGTAGCCAAGGCTGCAGAGATAATGGAAAACCATTTATCATTACCATGAATATAGTTACAGGAAGGAGGTATTTGTTAAAGAAAAGTAAGTGGTAGAAGAAGTGTATGCATATTTGGTGAGAACTTGTTTACAACTGCACGCTGAAAACATGAGATACGCCAAGATAGTTGCTTTGCATGTGCCTTCGGTGTTGTAACTAATATTACAGTTGCCTGTTGGGGTGAAATGCGGGTGTTTCTTGCCCTTGCACTGCTGTAGAGTAGGGACGTGGTGTTGTTCTTGCTGGGGAGCGCTCTGGGGTTGTGCCATGCCAGCGTATGTGTGTCGTGGGGGGGCAGGAAGGAGCAGGGAGGTTTGCAGGGGTTGGGGTGGGGGAGAGCCTCACTGAATTCATGCAAAGGCACAAACAAGAAATGACCTTGTTCGGGGAGCGTGCTTCCTTGTGAGTAGGGACAAGTAGTAATTATCCTCCTTTCAGTGCTGAACTAACAAGTAATTACTGTTATTCTTTAATTAAAGTATGGAAATTGAAGATTTCTCTTTTTTTGTTTTTCCCCTCCCCAGACTGAGTTAAATACCGTTATTCACAACTCACAAAAGTCCTCAATATTATTTTGGTTCGTCATTGAAAAGGTTCAGTAAACAAAAGAACGCCTAACAAATAAAGCAGTGAACCGGGCCAGATGTGGGTCAGGGCGTACAAGACTTGCTCAGCGCGTGTGTTTCTGTGAGGGTCTGGGGGTACCTACAATTACACAAACTGTTTGCAGCCTGAGTTGCGGTGAATGCACCTACCTGCTGGTGCTGCTGGGTATGGGAGAAAGAAGCTTGCTTTTTATAGTAAGTTTGTATCAAAGACAGAAATTTGTAAGAGGTTACGGGGCTTGCAAAGGCACCGGCACAGCAGTCTTGGGGGAGGCTGCTTCCCAGCTCTCCTCGCTCTCATTAATTCACTTGTGAATTTTCCACCGGGCAGTTGGTACAGACCTCAGGCAGCTGGCGCAAGAGTGAAGTTACTTTGCAGTAAAACTGCGGAGTAAAACTGGACCAGAGCTCTGAAAAGCCAAATGCAGACCCTGACAAGAGAAAAGAGGGTGGGCACGTGGCTGTGGCACTGAACTGGGTTCAGCTGCTGCCTTTTCTGATGGTCTTGTGACTGCAGGCATCGGCTAAAATATCTCCCTGATTTCAACAGAGGGAGGGGGTGGTGCTGCTTAGTCTCAGGGAGGTTTTTGAAGATAAACTTGTGAAGCCTTGGGAGATTTTCAGATCCTGTGTTATTGGGCAGGGCTATGGGTTTGTAACAGCTACCTGTAGCTGAGGCAGAAATTGAGGGCTGGGCAGAGCCAGGCCTTGTCCCTGAGCCCAGACTTACACGGGCAGGGCGCAGTGTTTGGTACAGGACTTGCCAGCTGAGGAAAGGAGGCTGCCTCCTGGCTTTGGGCCATGCTGAAATCCCTGGTCCTGTGTGTTCTGCCTTTCTGCTGGGTTCACCGGCTGCCTAGGTGAAGCTCAGATGGGTTGCGAGCAGGCTTGGAGGGGTTTGGGGTCCTTGCCCTGACCCTCTGCAGGAGCACTGGGCTTTGGTGCCGTCCGCGTGGACCGCAAGAAACGTGTTTTGCTGGTCGGAGACGCAATGGGCAAAATTTTAGCAAAAACTCTCCACAGAGAAGCCAAATGACCAATTTACACCTGGCTGGGAAAGGAGTAAGAACGAAGTAAAATGTAACTTTGGAGGCTAGCAGTCAGGATGAAGCTCTGAGGACAAAACAGATCAAGATTTTCAAGTAGCAAATAGTTTGCTTGGTGTAATTTACACATACAGGAATGATGATTTGTATTAAAAATGAAGGAACTTGAGTTGTTGTTGAGTTGTGTGCAGTTTATTACCCATGCATAGCAGGTGTCTGGGGTTTACCAAGGTCAGTGGGAATACAAGTGTTAAAGAGCAAGCCCATTTTAACTATTACAACTAATCCTTGTTTTGTTTTTGTTTTGTGTTTTTTTTTTTTTTTTTTTTTTAATAAGCAAGGACATTGTCATTAAACAAGGAAATAAGGGTTTTTGTTTTTCTAAGACATGATAAGATCTCCCAATGCTTCTGGCTACAAGTATGTCTTATGAAAAACTACTTTTAACATTTATTCTGACTTCAGTTTCATTGACCTGAACTGTGTTTTGTTTGGTTTTTGTATTAGTGAACCTGACAATGTTTGTGAAGCAAATATTACATATTAATGCCTTCAGGTTATCTGAGAGGCAGACCGCTTATCAGTGAAACAGGAAGAAAAGAGCACGGAGTAATGGAACGTCACAGGAACCCTTTATTTTCCCCCTAAATGTGGCTAATCGGGTGTTTCTTTGTCATGTAATTTTAGTAAAATATCTCGGAGTAAGTTAGTGGAAGGGTATCCCTGTTATCCTGTTTATCCTGTGCATTTTTCAAGGGGGTTTACATCTGCACAGCAACATTGTGCTTTCTAACTGAATGTGAAAAATGATCCAAAGCTGATAACAAAATACATTCTTCCTTATCAAAAATGCATACTTTCTTATCACAAGCAATAGGAAGGCAAACATCTTTGTCCATACCTGTTTTGAAACAAGAGAACTTCATTGCGTTCTTCAGTTTTAAACATTTTCCTGGTTTATTGCTTTATATTTTATTTTGGCGTTTGTACTTGATGTGGTTTATTCAAGAAGGTTAAGAAAATATGCTTCTGTGCTGCAAAACCAGAACCTGGCACAAAGAAAGGCTATAGATTTTCAGACCTCGAGGTAAAACCAGGGGTACAGAGGTGCCAAATAAGGTTTTTAATCTAATGGCCAATTTCTGACCCATGTAATAAGCAAATTACTCTCAGTATTAATCCCATGCGTTACCTTGAGGGCAATACCTCTCCTTAACAGAAAGCTAATACCATCATCACTGAAATGGCGGTGTTAATTACTCATGCACAAATAAAACCTTATGCATTCAAGATAGGCCAAATAAATCAAACATTCTTCTCTTCTCATTTTTGTTTGTTTGCTTTGGATAGTTTTTTTTTTATTATTTTAAAATAAAAAGTAGTGTTTGATTTTGAAAAATGAGAGAGCTTTCTGCTTTGAATGAAATCTGTCCCCACACACACCCCGACAAACTGTAGCAGGAGCAGTGTCCAGGAGGTTTCTGCTTGCAACTGCATAGCCAGTCTGCCTCAGTTTAAGAAGGGCCACCTTAAAGGTTGGGCGGGTTTAATTTGCAGCTTACTGGCTTTATGGTTTCTTTACTGAAACTGCTGTCTAGAGCTGTAATTGCCGGTATGATTTTTTAAAAATGAGGTTGTCGCTGGAGTAAAATAAGCACTGAGCTACCGCTGTGTGGGTAGCTTCAGTATTGCTTTTCTTCCTAAATTGTCACAAGTTTCCCTTTTTCACAAGACAGACATTCTGAAATTCTTTGAGTTTGAGGCAAGATTTTTTGGTTGGATGCTTCTTAGTGAAACGAAACCTTGAGGTATTGAATTTACCTGCAGCTGCTTTTGCAGATTCTTGTGGTGCACAACTTGGCCAGAGAGGAATCTGCATTGCATCGTGGACAGTGTCCTGCAGGGCATTTCAGCAATAAAAAGAAAGTAAAATTGAAATGCCGACAGGAAGACAGACATCTTATTTTGTTGTTGCACTGATTGGAAAAACAGCTTTGGGTCAGTTCAACAGGGGGTAATATTCTGGTTGAGCTGAACAGTTTTAGAATGACTTATTTTCCCAGTAGAAAACTGAATTATTTGGCAGCACTCCTTCCTGTGGGAACTCTTTTTCAGAAGCTACATTATTTTCATTGGGAAATCATTCTGGTTTTAGTGTTTTTGTACAAGCCACAGAGCTGGTAATTGATAACTGCTTTTAGTTTTTGTTTGACTGTTGGCCTTACAGTATTCAAAACGAAAGATACTGCCTGGTATCACTGTGTGATTCTTGAGTTTTCCAAAGCCTCCAAACCAGGGTCAGTGCTCAGCTTGGAGATAGCAGGGACTGCTCCTGACAGGGTTTTTTTTTTAACCTAAGGGAAAATCTTTGGGTCTTATTTCTCTCCTGTGCTGAGCCTGGGCAGCGCATGCGCTAGCACCAAGCCCGGTACGCTGGCACAAGAAGGATGTGCCAGAGACATATATGTGAGCAGGAGGTATGCGGTGCCTGTTTAGTAGCTCCCCCAGTGGGGGATCCCCACCACCTGAAAAGCATTAGAACCACAGTGACACCCAAATCATATTGTTCTGGTTGTTTTTTAGTTAAAATAGAGTGGTGGCAATTTTGTATGCAAAAAGCTTTAAAAGTATCTGTTGTCAACTTTTGTGTTATGTGGAGCAGCAACAATAAACCCACTTCTCCTGTTTATTTTTTTAGATGACTTCCACTTACCTCTTGAGGTTTTACCAGCTGTGACGGAGGCCCTTGACTCCAAGACGAAAGAAGAAGATTTGCACAAGGAGAGCAGACCTTTCCGCTACTGTGAAAAAAAAACCATGGACCTGTCAGACAGTGACCGTCCCGTCAGCTTTAGCTCCACTTCCTCCTCTGCTTCCTCCAGGGACAGCCACTGCTCCTTTGGAAGTAGAATGACCTTGGTTTCAAACAGCCACTTGGGCTTGTTCAACCAGGATAAAGAAACGGGTGCCATCAAGCTAGAACTGATCCCAGCTAGGCGATTTTCCAGCAACAAGCCACGCAAAAACTCCCCTGCGGAGCAAGAGGATCCTGAGGAAAGCCTTGAAAAAAGGCTAAGCATGCCAAGGAAAGCAGAACCAAAAGGAGCGAGCAAAAGCTGTGCAATGTCCCTGATCACAGAGCCCACCAGTCCCAAGCTCCTCTACGTAGACAGAGTCGTCCAAGAGATTCTGGAGACAGAGAGGATGTATGTGCAGGATCTAAAAAGCATTGTCAAGGTAGGAGACTTGGTTAGGATGCTATTAACTGTTCCATAATGCTATTTTTTACATTGTTTGATTTCACAGCAGGACAGATGGACCTGACAATGGAACTGGCATTTGCTGGTCTTTATAAATTAATGTAACAACGTTGTTCTTGTGTGTTTCTAGTTTTTATTTGATTAGATAAATCTAAGCTGTTACTACGTGTTTATGAAGAAATAACAGAAAAAAACATCCTACAGTTGACAGCAGTAGTGAACAGAATGGTAAACTCTGTGTTTATTTACAAAAAAAATGTACAGTGCTCTGTTTCCTAGAATGTATAGCAAGAAACAAACAGCAGAGAGCTTGTTTGCCCCTTTAAATGCTTCATCTGAAGGGTATCACGTATTGATTCTGTGTGTGTCCCGCCCCCCAAAATCCTAGTCCTGCAAGTTCTTTCCTGCCTTTTTCTTCCTCCCTTTCATGCAGCTCATGGCTGCAGTCTGTTCACTCCATGTCCTTGGCCTGTAGTACTGAATATGGCATGTGTATTTGCTGGAAAATACTATTGTTTGGCTGTTATATGGAGATACTATGTTTTCTTTAATACTAATTCTGAACTGGTGGTGCTAATAAATAGGTGTAGCATTTATTAGCAGCAGTGAAGTTTTTATCCAACCCCCAGCCTAACAGTATCTTTCATTTCCCCTTTGGATGAGTCCTTCTGTGGATTGTTCTGCTCACTCCATGTACTGTAACTGTGCCATCAGCATCATGTTCTGTTGTGTTTTTGAAGATGACAATTAAGTCCCTTGGCTATTGTATGTAGCCTACATACTTAACCCACAAAGAAGGATTTCCTGGGAGGCGCATGTTTAATGCGCTGTTTATAGAATATACAGCTGTAGGTAGCAGTATGAGGACATCTGCAAAAAGGAAGGATCGGTCAGCTGGAGACACTCTCCCCACCTGCAATTCTAACCTGCTTGGTCTCGCAAGCAATGAGCAGGAAAAAATGCTAAGGCTTTGATAACACAAATGCGCATCATGATTAAACGCCAGCACCCCACCCCCAAAGTTCTCACAAAGAAGGCTTTTTGTGCAAGACTTCAATGGTTTCTGTAGCTGGTGCTGTTTCACTACATTCAACTCTTGCCTAAGTTTCATTTTGGAGTGTTTAAGGTTGTCAGATGCTACAGAAGCAAGACAGCTTCTGTGCGTAGTCACCGCTCACTAGGCATGACCTCCATGGTTTTGGAAACCATAGCCCTCACTTGTCCTCCTATGCAGTAAACTGTACAACTTGAGAAACTGGAAACTATCATTAAAATCTCGAAACAGATTTTCCATTGACAAGTAGGAAGGCCAACAAATGCTTGCTAGAAATACTTCAAGCATCACTACAGTAGATGTAGAGTAAATGAGGCAAATGCACCTTGAAGTTATGAACGAACTGGAGGAATTTACCTGTGAAATGCCCAAGCGTATTTCCTGCAGCAACCAATAAATAATGAACCTTGAAAGCTTTGTGTGGCATTAGACAGCCTATTTGAGAGATGGAGTGGTTGGCAGTGGGGCTTTTTCTAGGTAGGTCTTGAGGATCCAAGGGCTTCAAAGGAGCCCTTCCCAGATGGTGAGGACAGTGGGGAACCAGGTACCTCAGCCTGTGCAGCATGCTCTTTGCTTGGTTTCAGGGGAGGGAGGTGTGATTGGAAGCATGTTACAGAGACCACCATTTCATATGTTTCTCAGGATTCTTTTCTCCACAGTTACCTTAGCAATGCTGCAGTGATTTACCTAACCAAGGGGGGGTGTCGTGAGAAGGATGGGAGGACTCCACGGACATCTGTAGGACTGCTGTAGCCTTACAGGATTTGATTATCTGGGCCTCTATGACTTGAGGCCATTTAGTGTGGCAGGCAGATGACTGGTGCTGAGCCAAACTAAGATGAAGGGAAGCAGCTTGGTCTGTCTTATTTTCCAGATAAACATGGGTCAGATTTTGGCAGCTGGTTAGGAAATAGGATGAGAAAGGGAAAAGGGGAGCTGGGAAAGGTCAGAGGACAACTGCTGCCCAAGAAGTGTGTGGGAACTGAAGAGATACATGAAGGTGGGAGCTGGTGGAGGAAAGCATAAGCAAATGAACCAGTGCTAAGTGGAGAGAGAAAATCTTTAGAGGGAAAACAATGTGAGGAAATGAGAGAAAACCCAGGAAGTGGAAAGTTGAAGGGAGTATGAAATTGTTGGAACTGGAGCTCTCTAGCGAGTTTTGCAGCTGACTGCAATACAGCAGCTTATGTACACAGACTAAAAATAGTAAGGAAGTTTTTTTGGTTTGGGGCGGGGTTTTTTTTGGCAGGGGGAGAGAGGGAGGAAGAGAAGCAGGGCAACCTAGGTACAAAGAGCTGAAAGCTGAAGAGATGTCAGATGGCATAATGTCAGATGGCATAAGAACAAAAAGGGAGAAATGAATAGGTACTATTTCAATCACCCTCTACCCCCAGCTGAGAACTGTCGGTACAGATCTAGTCTATTGCTTTTTGTCCCCTGGTAGTGGGGATTCGCTGATGCTACCTTCTCTGTAGACAATGGAAACGTATTTAAAAATAACATGTTCTCGCTGTTGTTTCCAGCACTTTGAAACAGGTTCTAGAGCTAGAACTGAGAGGATGTCAAAACTCACATCCATGAATCCACTCGAAATTTCTGGTGTAAAGCAAAGTATGTTTGCTTGTGACGCACAGTCAAGCTTTTTTGGGATTTTTTGAGGGATTTGTTGTTTTTTTGTTTTGGGGGGTTTGGTGGTGGTGGTTTTGTTGGTTTTGTTTGGTTTGGTTTATTTTTTAATATATCCACACTCTTTCCCATCATCCAGATCATGAATGAATATGTTAAACAGGACTGGACTTAGTATTAACCCCTGGGGTGTGCCGCTAGTTACTGGCCTCCAACTAGATTTTGTGCCTTTGATCACCACCCTCAGGGCCTGTCTGTTCAGCCAGTTTTCAGTCAACTTCGCTGTCTACTTATCCAACCTATACTTCATCAGCTTGTGTATATGGATCTTATGGGAGACTGCATCAAAAGGCTTTCTGAAGTCAAGGTAGACAATATCCACTGCTCTCTACTCATCTACCAAGCTAGTCATTTCATCGTAGAAGGTTATCAGGCTGGTCAGCTTCCCCTTGGTGAATCCATGCTGACTATTCTTGATTACCTTCTTGTCCTTCATGTGCCTGGAACTGGTTTCCAGGATTAGCTGTACAGAAATGACCCATTAACATAGATGGTGTGAAATTGCATGTAGGATCCTGGTATTATTCATCTTACCCAAAGTCAGCTCATTAAGAGTTAGCCTAGCATAGTATTTTGGGCAGTGTCCTTTCAGCCTATGTTATCCTTAGAACACGTAGAGTTATCATGCTTGACATAAAAGACTATGGAGTGAATGGGGGAAAATAGAATTTCACCCTTTTTGATGCCTTTATTGGCCTAATGCTGTTAGGTCATTTATAAGTAAATAAATAAAAATAAACTAAAAAGGCATAACTTCTATTGCCTTTTGAGTATCCAGGTGGCCTTTGTTCTTAACAGCGCCAAGTCAGTAGACAGAGGTAGAAACTGACTGTGTGGGACATGGCTAATGTGATCTTTAACTGATGCTGGAGACCTGCTGAGGTTCTCCAGCTTTCCTTTAAACTGCTGATAAGGAATATTTCATGGGCTTAGGATGAGTGAGAGGAGGCTGTACAGGCACTATTTGGCTGCCTTTGCCCCAGGATATGCTTTAAAAACAACTGCTTTTCTAGCCAGTACAGCCATTTTGTCTGTGACCTGGAAGAATAGTTGAATTATGATTGTTTTGAGGCATGCTGCTGTGATTCTTGCACAGGCAAGCACTGTAACAAAGATAGAGCAAACTTTTCCATTGTTTGGTGTGTTTTATCAGATGATCTGTTAAGCATAATTAAAATTTTGAGTTAGTACAGCTTGAAGCGTGTTTTGGGCAAGTTTGTGATGAGAAATCGGATACCTCTGCTTCCTGCTTGTGTCATGCTGACAGGTGTACTGGCCAGGGCAGAACCTGCAGATCTTCTCCTCTTCAGGACCTAGCCTGACTTTTGCAAGTAGTAATTTAGTTAGGGTAGGCATAAACTTTAGAGTTGCTTACTGAAGTAACTTTTTTTTTCCTGAGTACAAAGCTGTCCCTGAGTTTATAATAAAAATCTGTTTTGCTCTTGGAGTTCGTAGGAGTCAGAAGCCCATATTCATAATTTGTACAAATGCTTGTAACTGTAGAAAAAGACATCCACATTCGTGTTTTACCTTTGCAAAATGAAGGGATAATGCAAATGTACTGTTATAGTGCATGCATCTGTCATGTTATACTACATACACTCTCATAGTGGTATCAGCCCATTGAGAACATCTAGATCCACTGCGTGAACCTCAGCCATTTAGTATAAGAACTCCTATCAGAAAAAAGTCATTGGCATCTATACAGTAACTAGGGGGGATTGAACTGTGTGTTGTCAGTGCATTTCACAAACATTTGATGTAAACAGAGGTTGAGCTTCAGGAATCTTGAACTCCACCTGAAATCTGGGAGACTTCTTTTATGTGAACGAGTTCCTCTACCCTTTCACTCCAAACGTCACATTTTTTTAAACCATCCCTACTGGACTAGTTGAAGTCTCTGTCCTGTCTCCTCTCCAGAGGATCTTTTGTCCCCGCCCCCCTCTTTTTATACTTAAGACTCCTCATTCAAGCCTTTTTACCCAGAAAGTCCCATTCTCCTCTGCACAGTCTTTTGCCTACAGTCTTCCCGCCCATCTGTCCAAAGCCTTCTCTCAGTAAATCCCATCCTCATCCCCTATCAGTCCATATTGTCACATTTCCTCATGTGATATATCACTTTTTAGTCTTTCTCTTTCCCATGTTCTTAGTCTCTGCTGACTCCAGATCTCTCTCCATAGTTCTCTTGGCGGGTCTGACAACATTTTCGTCACCATTCCTAATTTTTCTGCCCTCTTAAGTTCTGCTAACATTCAGTCTCCATCTTCTGGTGTTCATCAAGCTTTGTTCCCGTTTTCTCCTTCCCATCTTTCTGTAGGACTCCTTTGTGTCTCCTCTGCCCTGGAACTGCACAACACACTTCTCCATACTGCAGAAGGTTTGCAGAGGGTCACTGAGACACAGGAACAATCTTTTCCCTGCTCTTGCTTCAGAGGAGCAGATCTAAACCAGGTGTGACTGGCAGCATCCAAGAATGGCAGTTGTGGGCTAAGACCTTGTGAAACCTCAGCTGAAACTTGCAAAGGACCATTGCTAAAAGTTCCTACTGGGGATATGTGAATTTGGGGCGTTTCTCCTCCCCCCAGTGTGGTCAAATATGGGGAGATTTGCACAAAGACAGCAAAAGGCGTACTCTCGGAAACAAAGTCTCCATTATGCTCCAATCTGCTACTGCCCCTTCTTGAGATGTGAGGGTATGGTTCATGTCCCTGCTAGTCAGCCTGGGGGTGCTTGTCTTCTCAGGGGGAAAGGTCACCAAAATTTTTCAACATGAGCAAACAAGGGCATTCTTTCTCAAAAATGCCTGGGGGAATGCTTTTGCTGAAATCTCCTGAAACAAGTCAGCAGGGAGGCAGGTTTCTGGCATGGAAAGCTTCATCCGAGGTGAGCGTGTCCGTTGAAGTTATATGCCCCTTGGGGGTGTAGGGGGAAGCCTTGAAAGGGGAAATACTGGACGTTTGCAGTAGATATGTGTTGTGGCACCAGTGATTAAGGGAAGCTCTTCTGAGAGGAAGTCAGTATTGGAGTTTTATTGTTCCCGTTTTCCTGCCTCCTGGTGCTGCGGTTAGAGGATGTCTCTTTCTACGTTTTAGGCAATTAGTTAAAAAGACAAGTCTGAAGACTGCAGCGTGCGCGTTGTCACTTCTTGTGATGTGTTGGTAAAAACGTAGCTCCTTGTGCACTGGGTTGCTGGATAGCATAACTCTAAGAGAAAGTTAATTCCTCCTAGGTTCAAAAGGCGGGAATCCCAATATAGCTAAGGCATCCCATAAGTTTTGTTCCCACATTATACTTAATTTCTATTTGCAACCTCTTTTTCTGTGGCTGCTAACCTACATGCCTGAGGAAGGTATCTTTAGATTGCTGACGTAAGTTGCATGTGAAGATGTGACTCTGGAAGAGTAGCTCCGTTTTGCAGTACAGAATTTCGGCACCCACCAAAAAGAAATGGTTTAATTAGCAGAGCTGCGCTTTTTTTGAGCATTTTGTAGATAAGAAACTTCACAGGGTGCTTCAATGGAAAGTTTATTGAGTGTTATTGGGAAGATAACTGATATGTGAGGAGGTACCAATCCCTCCTGTATAAGCATCCTGAATTTTATGGCACTGCTGTAATCATCAGACTGTAATGATGGCATTCTTCTGAGGTTTTTCATTGCTTTAATTTCACTCAGTATAGGGAGCAGTGATGTGTGGTCTCACAATTAGTATTTTTCTTCCATGCATTGAGGCTAGAAGTTAGTGCACTGTATCAGTGCCTTTAAAGCTATGGAGCAATACCTCAGCTTCATGTATAGGCACTGCAGTTTTGCAAGTCTAGTCATTCTGACAGAGACTGCTGACATACTTAATTTATTTGTCTTAAATCTTCAGCACAAAAGAGAGAACGCAGATGATGGATGCATGATTTTGGGGCAGTTTACTTTTAATTTCCTCATGAACAGAGTGTTGATATAGAAACAGGCTCTCCTCTCTGGGGCCAGCTGCAGAGCCTGTCCTGTATAGAGAGAAAAGATGTTCAGTTTAGATTTAAAGCAAAACAGTGATATTCAGAGTGAGATTCTTCCTTCTTTGAAATTTGTCTTGCTACAACTTTAAAAAGCAGTTAAAAGGAGATTAGCACACATGCTGTCCTTTCTGACTAGGGATTGATCCTTATGCTTTTAGAAAATTTGGATGAGCAATGTAAATTACCTGCAAAACAAGTATTATGATCATGACAGTGATAAGTTTAACTGTGATTAGTATTTGTTATACTTTTGAGCTGATGAACTTTCTCACTGCTTGTTTTTTTCATTCATGAAGGAAGAGCTGGGTCAAATTCTGATCGACCTCCTTAGGGAAAGCTTAGCTTAAAAGCAAGGGAAGTTTTCTCTAGTAGTGTTGAGATACGATAGCTGAAACGAAATTGTGCTTGAGGATCTCAGTACACATCGAAGAGGCCTGCTCGAAGTCCCTGACGTTTAAACAGGGTTACAGCAGTATAAATTGGAGTAGAAAAATGTTCCATTTAAAAAATCTGTAATAAATTTGGAAGCAGCTGTATTGCAGAATGTTGGTTTGTTTTGTTTCTGCAGTTGCTGTTTAAAAATCAGGCCCATAATCCACTGTTGGTGACTATTGAGAGGCGAGGTGTCTAGGAACACCACTAGGTATGTTACCAAACAGGTGTAAACATCTGTTCTGGTTACCCTTAAAGAAATACCTAAAGTGAATCACACTTCTTTCTCCTGATGCAGTAGGACTATTCAGTTTTCCCTGCAGACTGCTTGCTTCCTGGATGTGAGCCATATAAAACATCCTAAAGCAACCTAAAGTGATGGAAGTATACATACACTGTTGTTGGTGTTTGTGTCTTAAATACTTTTAGATGAGGTTGTTTTTGAAACTCCAAGATCTTGAACAAAAATATTTTGCTGTCTATGTATGCTTTAAGCTTCTCATTGTATGTACTCTTTAAAGAAACCAAAACAAAAGCAGAAACAAAACCCAAACCTTGCTTTTCTGGGCACGAGAGGGATTCTGGGTTTTGGAAAAAGATGTTTTATAGCTGTACAGTAGGAATATATTGTGTTGTGAACAACCAGAAGTAACCTAACAAACTACTTATGTGGTGGAACGCAACTGCTTATGTTGTGGCATGAACAGGGAGCTGTTTGTAAACTAACCTCATAGGAAATACGCAAAGCCAGCGTTAAATATACTGATACATGTTTTTTTCTTATCTGCATCATCACTACTTCAGTCTTATTTCTGCTGGTAACATTCATACATTTCTTTCATTCATCACGTTCCCCAGTGTTTGAAAGACACTGAATAAAATGTCATCACTGCCTTGTGTTTCCTCCACCTGTACTTTGCATCCAGACCTTATCTTACAGCTGGATTGTAGAAACTTGTTGGGACGGGGACAGTCTTTGTCAGCTGATTGCAGAGCTTCACCGTATGGCTGGGACTGTGTATGTTAAGACAGCACAAATATATAGCCATAACTTTGTGTTTGTTTTAAGGCCAACTCTGTGTTTCGACAGCACAAAAGAGTGAGTTATGCTGCAGTAATAAATGAGCTGTCTGTAAATGGACAGTGAGCCTTTCTCAAGCTCTGGGTGGGAGAGGAGCGGCAGGGAGGGCTGCTGCTCTTCCAGGGAGCTGCAGAACTGCCGAAAAGCCCAGCTGCCCCTGCTCTTGTCCTCCCTTTTCTTGCAGCAGGATGTAAATCACTCAACCGTGCTGTTTGCAGCCTCCTGCCTGCTTTCTAAATGCGAATGAATAGAGATGAAAGGGTGAAAGTTAATCTTCTGCTCTGGAAAGCTTTATTCTTTTGGGAGGGGAAGATGTAGTTAAATACAGTGTGTGCCATTTAAGAGTGCTGGTGGTGGGCAGGGGGCTCCGGGAGTGAAACTTTGCTCCTGTGACTGTACCGAGGCTGGAGCGGGAGGTTATGTCCCTGGTTAGTGAGCTGTTAGAGCCCTCATGGAATTCAGAAAGGAACAAAAGAGAGATCTGTTCACCTCTGCCCTCCGGCTTGCTGTTGCTCCCTGGCAGCAAATGAGGAGCTCTACAGAGCAGAGCAGCAGCTCTGGGAAAGCAGCAAGTTTATAGAGGATGGACAGCAAAACTGGGAGGAATAGGGCTGAGAGGCAGGAGAGAGGAAGTGCAGCTTATACTGCGAAATTTTCAGTAAATATTTAAATGTTTTGCTAAGATGATACATTCTTTGCAGAACGATTGGAATTTCTGTAAAGAAATTTCAAAATTTGGAAGTGGTATCTTAAAGCCAAACAAATTTCTGCGGTTCCAGCCAGACCATAGTTTCTGGAATTTTAGTTGCTTATTATGGCCATTTCCATTTTCATCCATGGAAATATTTGACCACTTTTAAATTTGTTACATCATTGCTATTAAATATTACTTGTCACTGAACAGTGTTCTTCTTAACAAAACCACATAGCACGGATTAATCCCACAGATTAAGGTGTGGAGGTAGCTGCTATTTCTTGTGGTTTCATGAGAAGACCATTTTGCAAATAAGACACTTTTTAAAAGTTTTCACTTGCAAACCACCCACTACTATTAGCTTCCATTTCATTGCTGTTCATATTTTACTAATAAAAGCCATCCATAAGTCTCTGGGAATCATGTGGTTACTAAGGTTAAGATAAATGTGTTTAGGATGTGTGCAGATTTTCTCCATTATGCTGGGCTTGCATTTTCATTCTTTGGAAAACACACCCTTTCAGTTTCCCTTCTTGTGTTTTAAAATAAACATTGCTCTTCTGGAATGTCTCCTTTAACTTGTAAGCATATCAAGATCTTCTTTAAAAAATGTTAACATTCATTTGCCTTACAAATTGAGCAAAGTTTATTTAACAGGGCAAGGGTCTACAGAACAAGACTCAGGTTTCTTTCCTGGGTGATTCACACATTCAAAGGCTAAATATGCCTTAATAATCCTCTGTGCTTTGCTTGACTATGGTTCAATAAGGTTACAATCAGACCAACTAAGCCGTGTTGTGAGAATTAATTTATACATGCCCTGATGAACTTTGAGGTTAATTTTTTTAAATTGTAACTATTAAACATTTTCAGCTGACACTTTTTAAAAAAACTAGGTTATTGAATGATGATGATGATTGACACTGATGATGTCAAGCCTCAGATGCAGCCGTAGATTTAGAAATCTAGAGCACTTACTTCATCTGCCTAGCAATCTCAAACTATTTGACATCCTGATTACTGTTTGATGTTTTAATTTGGCTGTCCTCATTACTGCAGCCTATTTCTTCTGTGTTTCCTCTTAACTTTAGGAAGCTGGTTAGATGGAGGCCTCACATAGCTCTTTAATGAAATGTCAGTAAACTACTGACAGCATTTGTTGCGTCCCATGATCTCCATCCGCTCTCTGAACTTGCCTCTCACTGCACCTCTGAGCAGCGATTCTGAGTGCCAGCTTCTGGGAAAAATTCCTGTAGCTGTGATTTAGCAGTGGGTGCTGGCTGATATCTGAAGATAAACGTGGGACGTGGGTTACAACTTCAGTAATTTAGTGTGCTGAAGTGTCTAACTAGGGTTACATGTGAGTTTCTGTTCCCAGTGATTTACCTATATCGTCTTTACAGATGAGGGACAATTTAGGGGACTTGTCTGTGTACAATCCATGAATCCCAGTGTCAGCTTATGAGTGCTTTTAGTGTATATCTATCAAATTAGTTTGATTTAATTGACAGCCTGCCTTCCAGGGTGGCTTTTTAAGACGGAAGATTTTAGCGTAAAAATTCCTACAGTTGAACAGGGGAATATTATTGAACTTTGTGTTTCATTAGAGCAAAAATTCACTTCAGCAAAGAAGTCAAAATCCACGAAAGCAGTCCGTCCAAGCAGGCTGGCAGTTCAATGCTGGATCAGTTGGTGGCAGGCTTTGACCCTCCAGAGAGCTTTGTAGATGCAGCGTTCCTTCTAAAATGGCTCATGGGACAAAGATGACACAAGAAAGCAGTCATTGGGTGAAAAAAAGGACATAAAACCCTACACCGGTGGAGTAGGCATTGAAGGACATGTGCCTCCTTCCACTCCTGTCCTAGGAGGGAGCTGTGGGGCAGTGCTGGAAGCTGGCATGGGCATCCTCTGACACTGAGGCGGGGCGGGAGGGCGTGCAGAGCCTGCTTTAGAGGCTCAGGCTCTAAAGCGGTGAGGGGGAACTCGCAGCTGCAGAAAGCTATGCTGCTACCTCCCAGCCGTGCATAGTGGCGTGGCTGTTGTCCTAGCTCAGGGACCCTATGGATGAACTCAGTGCAACGGCCTAGGGTGTGTTGAGGGACCTCTCACTGACAAAGTTTTCCAGGGCAAATGCTTCAGTTCAGTTCCTGGGACTAGCTGTGCTCTGGCAACTTGAAGTCCTGTGACAAGATCTCCTGACTGTTACGTTGTTGACACTGATGTGCCCTAGAAATTTCTGACTTTGTATGCAACCCCACCTGTGCTCATGTTCTACACGGGCACAGCTGTTCAAAGGCAGCCTAAACCAAAGAAAGCGTGCGTTTTAGGGGTGCAAGGCATAGCGTTAGGACTCAGGAATTCCTCACTGCTAATTTTGGCTGACATGTACTCCCCCTGTGGCTTTCCATGCATGTGGATGAAGCCAAGGGGACCTACTAGGGGTCACTGCTTCCAGTCCTTAGTATCTGTAAATGGGGCAGTGTTTTAACATCTATAATATAGGGGAGGAAGTCATGTTGATTATAGAAAATCTGTTACTCAGGAATAGCTACATGAAAAAAAAAAAAAAGTTTTTTTTTCTTCCCCTTCTCTTCTGTAGGTAAAATTTAAGTTAATACTGTTAACTTTAACTTTAACTTATTTGCAGATCCCTAACTGTGGAAAGCATAGGGAGAAGTCTGTCACAATCACCTTACTCTGCAGTGTTAAACAGTGGAAAGAAAACTTAAATGTGCTTCTCTATTTTTAGTCTTCCCTCATACCATGTTCTCACGAGTGCTCTCACCATCAATCTTTGCCCTTTCTACATGCAGTCAGCAGTGTCGTCTTACTGTATCACGCCTGCTTTATTGCTGTTATCCGCAGGCTGCATGTGAGCCGGCTGCACACATAAATTGGGTAGTCCTGAGGAAGCTGGTCATAAACACAGGTGAGTGTGGAATGGCTTCCTCCATCACCTCCACCTGGGGCCTGGGGAGAGGACTGATGCCAGCGAGGTGGCCTCCTGCCAGTTCAGAGACTCCGCTCTTCTTCGTGGACATCAGAGAGGAAAGAAATCAATCATAAACTGCATCTAGAAACAGATTGTATAAAGCATATGGATTACTTTGACTGTTCCCGTTTGGAGGCTTGCTGGCTGTCAGTGGTGGCAGGTATTCTCCTCGCCCTTCTCCCTTGATGGCAGCAGGGTCAGTACTCTGCCAGCACATAGGTGGGTGCTTCGGCGCCCACAGCTGAGGCCTGATGGAGCCAAGTTTCCAACAAGGGCAGAGCTTTGCTAGCACTGACAAGTGGCAGTCTTACGTACAAGGTACCGAGGGACGTAAGGGGAATGGAAAAGGGGAGTAGGAAGTGCACGGAGCCCAGGAGCTTCCTGCTCCTGTTGCTGAAGTGAGCAGAGGAGGCTGCATCTCCAAGTCTGTGTTGTCCTCAGAAAGACCCTGGCTTTGGCTGTCGGTTGGTGGCAGGGCTGTACTGTGCCATGTGTAGCGGCAGACAGGTACTGATCTTTCGGACCTGTCCATGCTTTGGCTGATGTGAGGGTTTTTCTGCTTCAGATGTCTTTAAAAAAACGAACCAACCAACCAACCAAAAAAACCCCAAAAAACCCAAAAAAACCCCCACCAAATACCACCTCTTCCCCCCCCTGCCATTTTCCACGAAAAGTAGCAGGTGGATAGATATGCTCACAGAAATTCCCTTCTTTATTTAATTTTCTGATTTTATCTGTAGAGAAGCTATATGGTAGACAGCTATTTTGAGGTTTGATTTACTGGCATCTGCAACATCTGTCGCAGAAATGAAATATGGTTCTGATTTTTATGGCACTCAGACTGCTTCTACAGTTAAAAATATGCCTACTAGTTAAATATAAGTATTAAGCTCTACTAGCCTACTGTAAGACAATGTGTTACTTGCAGCTTTGGTTAGTGGTTGTGTTACTCATGTGGGAACAAGAGATGCTTGCTGCTAGGTAGCAAGTTCTCACCATCAGAGGAAAGAGCATTTGAAAAGTTCCTCCTCTCTCTGTTGAATCAATAGAGGTAAGACACTGAAGCAGAGCTGCTGCCACTTCTGCTTCTCCTGCAGAGGAGTTTCGGAAGTGGGAGGTTAAGG
Source organism: Balaeniceps rex (assembly GCA_013401315.1). Taxonomy (NCBI): domain Eukaryota; kingdom Metazoa; phylum Chordata; class Aves; order Pelecaniformes; family Balaenicipitidae; genus Balaeniceps; species Balaeniceps rex. Next base: position 60,885 of record VYZW01036121.1, read on the forward strand.
GCACCAGTTATCTTGATGGGCATGGATTTCTGCCTGCCATGTGGGAACATGCCAGGCTGCCTCTGGAGGGCTGAAAATGGCAAGGGCTGTGACATGGGGTGGGAGGTGGGAAATGATCTTAAGAGCAATTGGGCAAACGTTTTCACTCTCGGAAGGGAAGGATGATCTCGAGTCAAAACGAGGCTGCCTATAGATATGTGACCAGTTTTGACTGGTTACAGAGGCTGCAGAGGAAGAATATGGAAGGCAGAAAATAAGGGGAGTAAACCAGTCAGAAATGTGTTAAGTTTAAGTTTGGCTGCATGGAATGTTTTGCTACACGTGTCTCCAAGTAAACCACTGTACAAATTACAGGAGACCTGCACTGAAATAGCGGGCTTGTCTTCTTCCATCGTAGAAGGTGATGACACCAAAGATAATTGTGTGTTTTAAAGGGAAATCCTGATGAAAGGGTTTGATATGGGAAGGGGATGGATTTGATTTGGGTCTCAATCAGTCGTTGGACTCATAGAGCCAAAGGAACCAGAGCAAGAAAGCAAAGTATGTATGGTTTACAAGTGCACCTTTGCTTTGCAGGGTACAGCTGTACTTTGGATAATTGAAAAGAGCTGCAGTGAGCTGCTCTCAGAATTCAGCATCCTTGGCTACCTGTTGTGGGTAGTACGCTATTTTTTGACCCACAAGTCATTCAGAGTATGTTGCCAGATAAATCTGTTAATAAAAGAAATAATAAGAAAAAAGAATAGAAAACAAATCAGGCAACAGGGGAATTGGTACAGATTATAATTACCTATGTAGTTGGCAGAATTACCAATAGGGAGCATGTTGTAGGGGTTATTCTGTTGTATGACTGTTGCCCAGCTTTCTCTTTCGTTATAAGTACGTAGATAGTTTGGTCAGCATGGCTCTAGCTAGCAGGCTACAAACAGGATCCAGTTTGTAGTGTGTTTTCCTTCTGACTTCCAGCCTTTTCCCCAAAGCAGTGTGGAAATAATGCTTGGGTGGCCCAGGCTGCTGAACCATTTCAGTGGTTCCTCTTCTGCACAGCCATGTAATTTGGGCTATATGCATCTGCGCTGAGTAGAGGGGAGTTGGGCAAAAATATGCCCATGAGTATGGTATAGCATCTAGGAGTAAAAGCTGCCCTATCTGCTGCCCTGCATGGATCTAGGGAATATCAGAAAACTGGAGTCTGAGTGATGTTACGGCACTGGCTGGATATAGGTCCTGCTTGATTTAATGTTCCATATTCCTCCTCAGGCTGCAACACTGGAAGTCACTGGAGTTTTGATAAGTACCTGGTTTTAAGCATTTTTTGGTCAGAGACTGAGTTTTCCTGATATAAGTCCACAGCTCTTGAGCCAAAGAGCATGTTGCTGAAGTCCAGAGACGTACAGCAGCTTTGCTTTCTCCTGCAGCCTGTTTAGGCATTGGAAAGCAAAGTTTCCTGGTGGGTAGAATCCTTTTTTCTTCATTTTTTGGTATTGCTATTTAATCAAATTTTCAGTGTCTGTGGGTCTGCCTCTTGCTAAAGGTGTACGTATGCAACAGCGCTGCTCTTTCAACAATTTTGCTTATCTTTGGTGATATCCATATATGCACAGTCCTGCCCTGTAAAGGGATTACTAAGAACTTCTATGGTATATATGTTTCTTGCAGAGCAGGATAAAAATTGATTCTTGTCTTACAGGGCAGCATGGCTTTTACCCATTTTTTTTTAGCGTTACCGTGTTAACATTACCATTAACATTACTCATTTTAATCTGTAATTTTAACATTGCCACATTAATGACTGCCTTATTATTTATTATTGTTCAACCTGTAGTCTGTGTTTAAAGCTAAGTGTGCATTTGTTTTCAAAGGAAAAGCTGGGTGGCTAGATAAAAATGTCCCACTAATTTGCCTTTAGTTTCTAAAGCTTGGTCATGGAAAAAAATCAGTTCAATCAGTATGTGAAGAAGTTTTTTGCTCATTTTGTCCGTTTCTTGACAGTTTTCTCTCCTTTCCAATTAATATAATTATTTTTTTAGCCTCTGAGGTTAGTGTTGTCATCATTTTGTTCCTCTAGACATCTTTCTTGTGTGATTATGGAGGAGGAGACAGCAGTCAGGATATGCAGACATTCCTTCTGATGGATTTGGCGTGATGAAAGGCAAATGGGGAGAATGTCAAACCTAGTAAGGAAGGCAGGGCAGTCTGGCAAAACTTTTCTAGGTTTTGGAGAGTTTCAGGAAACAGGATGGAAAAATTGTGCAATACCATTAGAGCAAACCTTGCTACATAAATCAATCTAAGGAGACTGGCATTTGTGTTTTTTTTTCCTCCTATAAAGTCAGCTAAATGTTTTTGCCATAACTGCAGAGAAGCAATAAAAGGCTGGTGAAGGCAAAGGTTATAAACAAATCATTCGGTGCCAACAGAGGGGCCATAGATGCTGACAAGAAACAAATAAAGTGAATAAGGCTGGTACTCTGTTCTGATAAATGTCATTGATTTCTGCACCGTGTCATTACGGTTGCAGCCTGCCCTGTTATCTCGTAGCTCCAAACCTTTCTTTATGGCTTCAGATGATAACAGCTGTTGATACGCTGCAGGAGGTTGCATGGACTACCGTGGGGGTAAAGTACCATTTGCTAAGAAATAATTAGGAAAAACCCCATGGCTTGGTAGCTTTGATCTCCCTGTGGTGGTGTCCTTGCAGAGGACACTGTATGCCAATACTGCATCTGTTTCCTGGATGAGTTCATGAAGCCCTTATGAGAGCACACATGCTCTATACAGCAGTATAACCAGAAGGGCCCCACTTGCTGTGTCAGTGCAAGCGCTGTGCCGCTGCGCTGCGCCCAGACTTTGTCAGACCGCTGTGTCGAGACTGTCCCATGTCCACCTCTTTCACATAAACACAGATACCTGAAGCTTTTTGCTGCTGTGACTGCCCTACTGTCTGTGCCACGCTAGGCAGTTTGTGTCGAGCCCGGGTATCTGCTCGAAGGTATGACAGCAATGTGAACACGTCGGTAGCTGTCAGACTTGCACAAGCCTCAAGTCACCAACATGAGCAAAAACAGAAAGTTAAAACATGAAAGCAGTCCCCAAATCCTGTGTGATTCCCTAACCGTATGAGGTGAGATACAAGGTACCTCCAAATCCCAAGCGTTTTAAGCAAATAACTGTCTCCCTTTAGTCTATGTAAGCACAAACGCAGCCATTAGTTTCTAGTTTGTTTCTATCTGATGCTGGGAGGAGAAGGGAACCTGGAGTGCAGCCTGAAGGAACTTTTAGCAAAAGACAGCGCAGGCTGTGTGTGCGTGGTATAACCTGATACTGGCATACGCTACAGGAATGCTGGAAGTCTGCCAAAGCACCTGCAGGCTGCTTCTTGGCAGGAGCATTAGAAAGTACTTGGTTCCCTCTTTCTTACTAAGAGTTGGTAAAAGACTGAGAGGAGTATGCATATGTGGAAGAAAACTGGGATAAGAGGACAAAAGGAGCACAAACCAGGCCGTGCTTTTAACACTCTCTATAATACTGGAAAAAGAAATAACTGTGCACTGTTTGTTATTTTGAAGAAACCCAAGCTCCAGCTCTGCTGAGATGAATGCATTTGAAAGGAGCTCCTCTTTATTCAATAAATACGCTATATGGAGTTACTTATTGTAAGATTTCCATTCCTCTGCAACCCACCCCATCATACCAGCTTGGGGTGCTGCAGTGCTCCTGCAGCGCTAAAAATGTTTTCGGAGGATCACAATTCCACTGGAGCTTTTCTGTCCTTTGCTTTTATATGCAGATTTGTATTACCGGGCAGAAAAGGTTATTTACCGCGATCACTGGAGTAGCCCCAAATCTGTCATCTGCTTCTGCCTTTGACCTAGCATATTGCATGCTGCAGTCCCGTCTGCCTCACCGTCCTGAGCCTTTTACTCTTCTGCAGCTTCTGAGTATAAATCAAAAGCCAACCACGAGTTCAGGGAGTCCCAGGGATGCAGTTGCAATGACTTACTGCACAAATATATTTCATGGACAAGCTTGGACTGCAAGGCTGCTGTCTGCTAGGAAAGAAGGTAGAGCCCAGGTCAGATGTCCATCACAGAAGAGATGAGGTGGCCCTCCAGGGACCTGCCTGCTGGCTGCCACTTGTTGCTCTTAAAGACCCTAAGGTTGCCTTGGAATAGGCTTGCTTGCTTTTTGTTGGCAAAAAACCCCTGAGTTTTGAGGGTGATGAGAAGTACCTTTAACTGGAGATGACCAAAGAGTGTGGATTATTGAGCATTAGGATAGGAGGAGGGGACAGGAAAGCCTACTGGTATCTAAACCTGAATCTTGGTTACACCTGTGACTCTGCTGACACCATTTCAGTTGAAAAGAAGGATGTGGGGATGGAGGCTCAAGCACTGCAATTCTTAACCTTCCTTATGAGGGCATCTAAAATCCAAAAGTCAAATCAGTGGTTGATCCCTTTTTCTTCATGGGTTTTACGCAGAGAATAAAGCTTGTCCAATGTAATACTTTTTTCTTTACAATTCTGGAACAAATCTTAGAAGTTTTTGCGGCCTCACTGACGTTTTGCAGGGCTCCCTCCTTGCAGCGCCATGGAATGCTGTGTTGCTTTTGGTAGGTTGCCACACCGCGTTGTCTAGCTCCAGGCTAAGAGATTTTATTTATTTTTATTTCACATTGCTTCAGCTGTTTTCACTTTTACTTTATTCTTTTCCAGCAGAATTTCTTCATGGATGTGGCAGCACATTATGTTTCTTGGTTTATGAGTTGTAGTTAGTTAAACAGCCTGGTGGATTTGTTTGCCCTTACCTGAGAAATTAATACTGTAGCAGCAACAGAATGAAAGGTGACACTTCGGGAGCCGAGCTCTTATCAAACTGAGGGAAGAGATGGGAAAGTTGTTCTCCCAGAACACTGCTGATCTGAGCTTTTTCTAGCTGTCTTGTTCTATTCAGTTAAAGTCCCTGGATGAGACACTATCGCTCTTGTAAGTGCAAAAGGGAATCTTTGCTGGAGTATATAGCAATGTAATTTGAAATGTAACTGTATGTGTGGTTAAATTGCATGCACATATATACACTGAGATCTGTCCTCTACAAACTCTGCATTGTTTTCTTCACTATGATTTTTAAAAAAAAAAATTTTTTTGCAGTGGTTGCCTTTCTGAGTCTGTGTTACTTGTGTGCTTTCTGCTCTTCATTATCTAGGTTTTCTGTTACTAGGATACCATTAAATGACATTCTTCATCTCTTATTTTTACATCTTTTTCTTTGAGCCAGTTAAACGATCAATTAAACTGTCGTTGTGAATTAAATCTGAATACATTTGTATATCGGTAGCAAGAGAAATGTTGGCTGTCCTGTTTGAGAACTATAACTTAGTGTACAGTCTTTTGTTATTTTCTTGGTTTCAGTGAACAGATAAGTACTGTTACCTTTCATAATAGAGTGACTGTTCACAGAGTGACTACTGAAGAGGTTACTGTAATAATAAGGTGAAACTGATATAAAGGGACTCATCTTGTACAATAAAACATAGCTCTGTTTACTGATCTGGAAAAGGACGAAATGTCTGAAGGCCTCCTTCTCATTACTCTTGTAGGATTACCTCGACTGTATCACTGACCAGACCAAGCTCTCCCTGGGGACGGAAGAGCGATCAGCCCTGTTTGGAAACATACGGGATATCTACCGTTTCAACAGGTAAATTCATATTTAGCTAAACAAAAATGGTTCAATAGCCTGTGTTAATGGGGAAGGAGCAAACCAAGCAAATACTCTTTTACCACTTTAATACATCCAAGAAACATAAATTGAGAAATGGTCTATCTTTTGATTCTCAGCAGGGTTGGTTTGGTGAGATCAGATTTTTTTAGCTGTTTATTTTATGAATCAAGCATGGTCTCTATTTACTTTTTTTGTTTTCATGCTGCGTATTTCCATGAATTTAAGCCTAACCTGCTCTGTGCCCTAACTGAGCCTAATGCAAGACCACTGCAAATGAAATTGTTGCCTTATTAGAGAGACGTCTTTTTATTCCTACTATATTGGGTCCTTTTGTGTACCAATACACATCAGCCAGATCTGGGTTTTGTCTTGGTTTATACTACTAGGGACTCCCGAATTAACGTCTCAAAACTGTGTTCAAGTACCTTTCCATTTATTGAAGGCTTCTGTTCAGTATCTTTACAGCCTTCTCTAAAGCTTCGCAGATGGGATTCTAGTGTATATTGGGAGCCTGAAGTAAAATTTCTTGCTTGTATAGCTAGTGCCACATTGTGTGGGACCTGCAGTATTTACAATTTTAGCAGCATGCTACTGCTACTTTTGTCTGAATCCTCTGCTACTAGAAAAATAATTAACTTATTCAGCATTTAAGGAGAACCTGAATATTCAGTTGATGCAAGAAATATATTGGCATAAAATTCCCACGTCTTTTATATCCTATTACTCCTGTAAAAGCTCTCTTAGCTTTGCTCTAGTTGACAAAACATCTCCCAAACTACTGTGTTCTTTGAAGAACAACAGATAATTTAATTGAATCATAAGAGAATTCTTAAGGGGAAGATTCATGTAAAGGGCATCTTCAGTGTTTTTTAGTCATTATGGGAAGCTACTTTAAAGTGCTTCTGCTGCTGGGATGGCTGTTCTTTATCAAAGGGAAGAGTGGGGACTCATCTATTCAGAACTTATGGACAAAGATGAAACCTAAAATCTTTTTCTGAAACTTAAAACAGCTACTGCAGAGTAATGGAAACGCACTTAACTAGAAAGCTGCTGTGTCCTGCTTCAGCTACAACAACTGACTTGACTGAATGTCTAACATGATGGAAAATACATAGCGGTAGCCTGATTATGTGTTTTAGAGCCATAAGACAATGATCATGAGCTTACAGCTTCCCAGCAGTCACAGGATGGAAAAAGCCAGTCCTGGCCATTGTATTTTCTGATCTTTTAAAAGCTAGAGAAATGGCAGACTTGGTAGCTGGGACACATTTATACCAGCATCATTGCAAATATTACCTAATAAAAATACTTTCAAATATGATCAGTCATTATACAGAATAATTGAGCTGCAAAAAAAGATTTGGAGAGGTTAAAAAAAAAAAAAAAGAAGCTTTGGGCAATTTTAGAGATAGATATGTCATAATGGTTAAAACTCACTGGAAAGTTGTCCAAAACCTCTAGCAAATCACGAATGTATTTCAGGCCTTCTAATTTAAAATTCTGCATGGAAATTGTGAGCTTTTAAGACCAAACACTCGTTGTAGATCCCAATATAGCTTCAAGGATTAAGTTCCCTCCTCTGTGAAACTTGGCGTGTAGCTTCTGCGTCCTAAACATACTCTAGAGCCTTTTTATTTATTTTTACCTTTGAAAAAAGTCCATTTGGCAGTTCTGTGTTAGTAGTTTCAGATGCTTTTTGTGAGCATGATTTCATAGTTTCAGAATGACCTTGTTTTTCTCAACTTTGAATTTGATCATTAATCAATGATCAAAGGTTTTAGTCTTGGGTTTTTTTGGACTTCATATAGATCTGAGAAATTTAATTTCAGTAAATGGGAATCTCTCAGCTAAACTACTTATGATTTTTAGATGTTGCTATTAATTTATTTATTTGGAAGGGGGAAGTGTTCTCTAAGTCAGCATTTGCTGCCTTTCTTCCTTGGCCTCTCCTGTTGAGATTCTTTCCAGTGGCAGTTTAGGATAAATTCTCCACCCGATACCATGACTTGATTGTGAAATGGGAACTCTGCAGAGAAATGTGCNTATGATCAGTCATTATACAGAATAATTGAGCTGCAAAAAAAGATTTGGAGAGGTTAAAAAAAAAAAAAAAGAAGCTTTGGGCAATTTTAGAGATAGATATGTCATAATGGTTAAAACTCACTGGAAAGTTGTCCAAAACCTCTAGCAAATCACGAATGTATTTCAGGCCTTCTAATTTAAAATTCTGCATGGAAATTGTGAGCTTTTAAGACCAAACACTCGTTGTAGATCCCAATATAGCTTCAAGGATTAAGTTCCCTCCTCTGTGAAACTTGGCGTGTAGCTTCTGCGTCCTAAACATACTCTAGAGCCTTTTTATTTATTTTTACCTTTGAAAAAAGTCCATTTGGCAGTTCTGTGTTAGTAGTTTCAGATGCTTTTTGTGAGCATGATTTCATAGTTTCAGAATGACCTTGTTTTTCTCAACTTTGAATTTGATCATTAATCAATGATCAAAGGTTTTAGTCTTGGGTTTTTTTGGACTTCATATAGATCTGAGAAATTTAATTTCAGTAAATGGGAATCTCTCAGCTAAACTACTTATGATTTTTAGATGTTGCTATTAATTTATTTATTTGGAAGGGGGAAGTGTTCTCTAAGTCAGCATTTGCTGCCTTTCTTCCTTGGCCTCTCCTGTTGAGATTCTTTCCAGTGGCAGTTTAGGATAAATTCTCCACCCGATACCATGACTTGATTGTGAAATGGGAACTCTGCAGAGAAATGTGCTTAAGTTTAGTACTTCTAGCAACACTCAGATGATCTTACGAGAGGCCAAGGTGAAACATCTGTTGCTGACACAGAGCATCCTACATGGTCAATGACTACTGAAGTACACTAATACTGTGCAGGGCCATTTTCTGTAACTGCCGTATTCAGCAGTTCCTGTGCTCTGAGCTTCATGGCAGTAAGGGCTGGCTTGTCAGGAGGAGCCTTCATAAAACCTCTAAGAGCTCACCTTTAATGGAAAGGGTTTTTTTCTGAGTGCAAAAAAATTAGTTTTGGCCAGAGGATTTTTGTGACAGTGAAGTTACATCAAGGCTAAATTTCTCTTAATTGTTTTTTGGGTTTTGTTGTTCTGGTTTTTTCTTTTTGCTGAAAGTCTGAACTTTTCAGATTAATTTTCCAGATTTTTTTTGTGGTGAAAATATTCATTCGTGAAGACCAGACTGTGCCTGCTATGTCCATTTTTGTTTTGAATGCTGTGCTCTGTCAGGCATTGAGAGAATGAAGTTTTTTGGAGATGCTGTTACTTCAGCATTTATGGCTAGACTGCGCAGTACTTGGTCATCAACTGTTTTTTTGTCATGGGTTCAGGACAAACCATGCTGTTTCCTTCCTGCCTCTTTCCATTCCTTCCATTCCACCAAAATTGCCTGTCTGATGTCCCTGTCATTACCATCTCTAACTCTCTCTGATTCAGATCGAAAGGGAAGAGAAAAATTCTTGTGTCTTTAAAACAGTGTGGTGATGACATAAAATGAATAAAATAAGTGCCTCGCCTGAATTGTGTGTGCAAATATGGCGATTATTTGCAGACCTATAAATGTGTTTATCTCATTCGTCTTGACCTCCTGTAGTCAACGGATTTGGGCACGACAGATTTGTTAGTTTTACAATGGCAGGCTGCTCTTGCTAATCCCATTCTTACCACCCAGGTGAGACAGTGCAGCATAGGTAACACAATCTTTCAAAGCACAGCCTTTATGTTATGGGCTTGTGCTGAAGACAGAAGCCACTAGCATATTTACTGCATAAACTTGGACTCACTGCATGAATATATAAAATCTCTAAGTGCAGCATTACTGAATACTGTCGGAGAAATAACGTAGTATTGAAGAGACCGTAGGAATAAAATGACAATCAAGATACTACGTACTCTAAGCCATCAGGAGAACGTCTGCCTGATGGACAGCAGGAATCCTCTGAGCCTGTTCAGGGTGTTTGATGTTATTTCCAAAACTCATGTGTGGAACACAGTCAGTCATTATAATTAATGATTATGGTTAATATTGCTACAGCTTGCTTATTTTGCTGATGTAAAGGAGCTTCATGAGTGTGGGGTATCAAGCAAGGGTCATATTTTTATTCCCATTTTGATGAAGGGAGAAATTGAGGTGTGGAGGTTAAATCACTGCTGTACAGCATGGCTTAGTGACCACTGAACCTAAGGTCTTGTTTGTCTTTGTTTCTTGTGACTGATTGCTGATTTCTCCCCTTCCTTCCTCCAGTAATTAGAGAAGCAAAGAACAAGTCAGGAAACTTTTCTGGTTTACTCCTTTTCTTACTTACACCGGGAAATTTTGTCTGCTTAGAGTGGAAAAGGGTAGTTCCCTAGATACAGACTTAGCAGCTCTTATGCAAAACTTGTTCAGGTAACCAGCTGTGAACTGGGAGAAAAGTAGCCCTAAACGGAAAATCATCTGATGAGAAGGAGGGGGAAAAAAAAGAAGAAAAGTTCTATCAGAGAACAATTTGGTAGAAAACTCAGTTTCTTCTCTCATTTTTCTGAGTACATCTTTCAGTAAGACTAAAGACTATTTGGATCAAGGAGAGACCTTTGAGGTTTTCTTCTTCTTGAACTCTTTCACTGAACTGGCTTTCGAGAACTGAGTTTCATACAACAGTGAACATGCTCCCTTATTGCTTTGCTCTGTTATAATGAATTCATTTCCTGCTTGGCATGTCAAAAATATAAAATCCTCTCGGTAAGGTTTTATTTTTATGCATGTAGAATTTGTATATTCCCTTCCAGAAAACTTTTTCCAGGCTAACCATTTTTCTTCAGTGAAGAGACCCACTAAAGGTAGGAAAATTTTCCTGAGTGAGCTTTTTACCATTTTTCTTGTGTGTGTAATACATCCCTAGTTCTCATCTGTGTTTTTCAGACCAGCTCCTCATCTCCCTCAGTCAAGTAACATATGAAGCCTTTATAGGATGGGGCATGTGCTTCAGTATCTTTCAATTTTTTTTAAATTGTGTTCGTTGTTATACAAGCTACACAACTGTCTGACTACACCACTATGAGTATCGCAGAAGAGCTGTCAGTCTCAAGGAAGGGGCTCAGCTTTGCTTAGGAGATCAGTAATCCATGGTCATTTTGAAGACTTGAATTTTTAAGTATGTGGGAATACCATTTCCTTAGAGTGCTCCTCTGCCTCCAAACAAAAAACCCCAGCGGCTATACATAGAGGGGGAAGAGGGGCATCAGAGGGGTTCTTGTTCCCTTTTTAGGACTCCCTGCTTTGGGCATCACTGCCATGAACGATGAAGCTGGCTCCGAATATACAATTGTGTCTATTCCAAGGTGTGCCATAATTGTCTTTCCTTTTCCTGTTCTTTGTTTTAGTGAACTTCTGCAAGATTTGGAAAACTGTGAAAATGATCCTGTGGCTATAGCAGACTGTTTTGTTTCCAAGGTAAGTGGCTACTGCAGGAGTCTGCAGCACACCTCCAGTTGCAGAATGATATGGGGGAATAAGATTAATTTATTAGCTTTTGAGACCTAATTCTGACAGTTTGTGTGGCTTCATCCAAGAAAAGTTAGCAAATCTATAGAAAGGGAAGGAATTTCTCTTAGTAGGTGATTGGGATATGCCTCTGATTTGCATTTTAAAAAAGTCAAGAAAAAGGTGTTATTTTCTTCAATAAGTGTATCTGAACTGGTGGAGCTGTTGATCTAGAGTTCATTTTTAGATCTTTTTTTGTGGAGTATTACAGGGATTCTTTTTTTCCTCCTTTTTTAATATAGATGGTCAAGTGGTACTCCAGTTATGCCTTGTCAGCTTAAAAACAACCAGAGAATACAACTTGGCTGCATTTTTAGAAAAGGCAATGTCCTTAACATACTTGTGGCTATATTGTTTTCTGAGATGTGTTTTTTCCTGAATCCAGCAGCCATACCTTAAATTTCCTTTTTAAAGGGGATGGCCCAAAGTCTAGCCTTAAAAGATTCAAATCTCATTCTCTCTCAAATACTTTGAATTTTCTGAACATTGGTCTGACATCTTTATTCTGTTGGGCAGTTCTGAAGCCAAAAAGTATAGACAAGGAGAAGTTGTTAGGTGCAGGAGAAATACAGGGAACCAAGGTAGGTGTTCTTCATTGTAGGAAACCCAGAGCGCCAGTCAGGGAGAAGCGAAATGGCTATAGTGGGTAGGACAACAAGAGATTAAGTAATTTGGGCTACAGATGGCGCTAGTTCACTGCAGACTTCACCAGGGAACCTACATATGCCTTGAATCTGTAGAGCCCAAATGAATTAAGAAATAATGCCATCTCCATGATATTTCTGGGGGAAGAGGAGTGGAAGAGAGGGCATGTAGTTGTTTAAATTTGGATAATCTCTCTGTAGGCGTGTTTGCCTTTCTCCATTTAAAAAAAAAAAAAAAAAAAAAAANCCCTGCCATGTTTCATACTTTGTCCTCAACTCAGTATTGCCAGCACCAAGCATTCGATGTAATAGGTCTAACACCAGGATTTAGGATTAACTGGACCACCCTCTCATTTGTTTGGCACTGTTGTGACACAAGGGATTTTATGGTAAAGGAGAGCGATGATACCAGTTTCGTGCTGCTGTTTCACCAGATCTCTTGCTTGAGTTGAGTTTGAGAAAGCTGTTGTTTATCTAGTAATTGATCTTTTGTAAGCACTGAGAGATTTTAGTGTTGGCACCACTACTACAAAGGTAGGATGTATTTTTGCCCCATTGCAATGAGGTTAATGGCATGTTGTTATTGCTCCAATTAGCCTATACTGAATTGAAGGACAGAGGATGGGATAAGGGCAAGCGCAAAGTCCTGCTTCTGGAACGGAATAACCCCATGTGCCCACTGGGTCTGGCTGACTAGGAAGCAGCTTAGCAGAGAAGGATCTGGGGTCCTGATGGGCAAGAAGTTGAGCATAAGTCAGCAGAGGTGAAGCCTTCAGGATATTTAGAGATACCACCATTTGGAGCTGGTAGATCTTTCTGCTGTATTGCTTGCTTACAGCTGGGACCACTGGGACTGCTCCTGGATGGGACATGAAACAGAGGTGGTACAAGTGATAATAGCAAGTCCAGGAAAAAGTTGCGCTCTCATTCATATTGGCCAGCTGAAAGGAGTTTTCTGGTAGACTTTCTGGCCATTAGTTCCAAAATCCATCTGCATATCATTGCTTGTGCTTTTTGTTCCCTTGTCAAATGCTTTTAGCATTTGTATTATTGGCAGGCAACTGGCTGATGGCTCAGAAATTGCGAGAGATTGCAGTCCTAACAAGCATTTTTTAGCTTCATCCAGACAAGTGCGAACACTTAAAAGCAAAATCAAACAATACCCAAATACCCCACAGTTCTGGTTTTGGCTGTGAAGATGTCATTACAGCAACTGCTGGCTGTCTTAACAGACTCCTGTTGTCCATTCTTGGTTGCTTGTATCTTCCCAGCATTGAGTAGTGGAAATAAAACTGCCTTTTTTGGCAGTATGTAGTCCTTCAAGTCTTACAGGACTTTGGCCATTTATTGTTTGATTGCTTTGAGTGTGCTAGATCTTCGAGTGTGCTAGATAATATCATGCTGAAATCATAGCTCACAGCTTTAGTTAATGGATGTAGCTCGGCTGGAGCTTCTTTAATGCTTCCAGTGGAACTGTGCTTAGGTTACACGAGCTCTGGCTCTAGTGCTGTTTTTTACATCCTAGTGGTTCAGCTGTGAATACTGTAGTTGTTGGGAATTTAAACATACAATCAAGTTTTCACTGTAGGTACTGTGTTTACTTTTTGCATTTCGTGAAGCTCAGTAACTGCATAAAGTAATAGCCATTTATTTCTTCAGGATTCGTGTGAAATGACACAAAGTTGGTTTGCATGTGTAACAACAGTTATGGTTAAAGTAACCTTGGAGCTTGTTGGAACTAAAATGTTTGTTATTCATGAAAACATCCAGGGAGCTTCATTATGTAAGGTCTAGTTTTGGACCATATTTGATGGACTGTTTCTTTGAACTTGACTTTGTTACTTGGTTTTGCTCAATTAAATTTGCTGTGTAGCATTTTATACTTCCCTCACACAATCATACAACACTGTTTCCTGTGTATAACTTTCATGCTTGAGTAGTAAACAGCCTTGCAACTTTTACTTTTAAGGGAAATAGAGTAAGGATTATCAAATCACATTAGAGCACTTTGAACAAAAACTCATAATTGTGGATTTCAATCTTCATCTTAACATTTGTTGTGCTGAGTGCCCAAAGTAAATAGCTCCTAAAATGGCAGCTTTTATTTGTTAACACACTTCAGCAAGATGTCTGTAGTGTAAACTGTAGTGTAAACTGGCCAGTAACATAAAATTAACAGATAAGAAAGCCATGCAAAGCTATGACTTTATATAAATGCTTACATCAATATTACACAACTTAAAACATTGTGTGAAATCCCTCTGCTTCCAGATATTTTAATTCATTAATAACCCACAGGCAAACATAGACACAAATGCAGCAAAGCATGCTTTTTAAAAACCTTCTGTCCTGGCATGAATTGCTGCCTTTACCTTTCTGCCCCAAGATGCAGATGGTGTGGATGGGCATTTGTTTAAACAGTGTGGGGTGGCTGCTGCACGGAAATAACCTGCCACTGAGGGGTAGTGGTGTACGAGTTTAGTTTCTACCAGCTCTGGTCCTGCCTCTTTGTCTAGAGGAACTGTGTTAACTCTAGTACATTAAATGTCTTGGAGATATTTTGCTGGTAACTGTGATCGGAGGCTGATAAAAGGGTTCCAGTGCAAGCTTAGCTATAGCTTAATTATTCACATAAAAGTTTGTTTATATGTTTTCTTGCCAGCTCAGTCTTTCATTTTCATGGTAATGATGCCAATGTTAATTAGAAGATTGACTTCAGTATTCCACACGTTTACATTTAAGTGGGTTGCTGTAAAGGAGAGCTTAATTCTGGCACGTCGCTCTTCTCACTCAGCACCCCAGAACTTCAGAACATATGTTTTCTGAAAGACACGCCAACAGCTTAACCAAGGAGAAAGGGAGAATTACTGTAATCTAGCGTCTCATTAATGAAGAGGTGATCCAGACAATTGGCTTCAGCTTATGCTCTGACTCAGCTCATTTTCTCAGTCTTCATTTTCTTTTAAAGTGCCTTTTATGGCTATAAAAAAGCACAGTGCACCAAGAGTTGAAAGAAGATCGGGGCTGTAGCCATGTGTTTGGCACTTCACTTCATGAGGGGGAGACGCACAGTGAATTGATTCAGCAGCAGGGGACAAGCTAAGTATAGCTGGGATCTTCTCGTGCTTGGCTTTGCTCTTCAGGGTGACTTGTAGTCAGTGTGGATGAACTCTGGGCTTGGGTCTCAGTTTTTGCACCCTCTACCACACCAGCTTTGGGCCCCCAGATTAAAAAAGATTTCTGGAGCAATTCCAGTGTCCCTGCAGGGATAATTTTTTAATCTGGTTTGAAGATAGTTGAGGTGAACAAAACCATTTTCAAGCTGAGTAAGGATAAGACTGTCCAAAGAAATCCTGATGAGCATAGCTGGTGTTTTGCTTGCAGATGAAACTATTGATAGACATATATCAAATCCATCTTAGTCCTGGCTTTTCTGTTGCTTCTGAACATAGTTCACAGCATTGGCTTTAGCCTGCAGGGCTTGTGCCCTGATATACTCCCAGTAACACAGTGCTTGCTCTGGGGAGTCTGCTGTGAAGTAGAGAAGGCCAGCTGGGCATATGAACGAAAGGTCCCGTCTTTGACCGTGCAGAGGTGCTGGGTAACCAGGCAGGTGGTGGGAGAACTGCCATCCTGCGTAGTGCAGCTTCCTTATTCAGGCTTAGGAAGACCCCCTCTTGGAAGTGGCTTTCTTGGCCGCACTCCCAACGTGTTCACGTGAATCCTGCTGATGCCTCAGCAAGGTGTATGATGTTGATTCATACCAGCTTCGTAAGTTTGAATGCATATCAACAATCTCATTCTGGAGGCAAAATATATGTAATTGACTTTTACTGGCAGTATGCTCACATGGCGTGGTAAAAGTGAATGCTCTCTGATGGTTTCGTTTGATGAAATGGGCTGTGGCACAATGAAGCGCGTACACATGTAAGCGCAGTATGAAATTTGGAGTCTTGTCTGTTCAGAAAGCAGGGATGATTGTGAAACCATTCTTAAAGTTTTTAGAGGTGTTGAGAGCATAAGGACTTTTTTTTTTTTTTGTAATACAAGTTGTTCCGGTTAATAGCTAGACTAACATTCTTTTAAAACCAAAACTCCCATTGAAAATAGTTTTGACCTTGTGTTAAAAAAAAAAAACCCAAACAATAAACCACCCCCCACCCCACCCAAAAAACCCAAAGTGGAAGGGTGTGAAAAGGCTCCTGGGGATTTCAGACTTGCTTTTTATTTTGTGGGGAATGTACACTCAGTCCACTCTGAAACCCTGAAATGTTTGGCTTCGTGTGTTTTACAGATAATGCTTGCATTTGTTAACATTTCACAACAGATGTTCCTTTCTTTTATGTTTGAAAAGCAGAACAATCATGTGACTATTTATGACTAGAATATATATATTTTTTTTAAAATCGGCACAAAATGTTCTGCACTGTGCTTATGAAATAGTTCTATAAATTACATTGTTCTGTGATTGTAGCCATGGGACTATATTACAATTTATACCAAAAAACCCTTAAACGAAAACCTTGTATTAATATATACATATATAAAATAAATCACCTTTTTTCATCACACTGAATTTCATCCTAATGCTCTCTCTTAAGCACCCTGACTTATTACGAGTGCTAGCTAGTTTGGTAGTGATGGCTGTAGAAAATTACACAGTGTAATGTCTGCAGTGCTCTGAGGTTTGTTAACTTTTCGTTTTGAGCGGAGAGGGTTTGGAGCTGTGGCCGGAGGTCCCAAGCGTGGACACGGACAGGCTACAACACAAGCTCGCTGTCTCTGGGTGTGGACACAGGGCGTAGGTACACCACTGTAAAAACTAGCTGCAACAACAGAATTAGTCCAAGCATGAAAAACCAAGCTAAATCATTTAACACTATTTGTATCAAGACTACATTTAGTTGGTTGGTTGGTTTCTAAGAGAAGAGCAGTTTAATAAGCTTACAGCCCACTAGTGAGTAAATGGGGATTGCAGTCCCCTAGAGAAACATTTATTAGAACTTTGCTCAAGTTATTTATTTTTTTCAGGACAGTTAATATTGAAATCCAGTAAGAAATACTGAAATGAATTGGCAATGACTTGCACTCATGTGGGGTAGCATCTTACTTTATATGGGGTCCTTATGAATCACTGCTCAGTGGAGAAATGAATGGCACAACCTGCTTTACCCCTGCGAGAGAGGGAAGGGAGCAGTGCTTTTGGAAATGGGGAAGGGTACTGCCTGAGTTGGCTCTTTCTGATGAACGGCCAAAAAACCCAAAAGCCCAACAATGAGAAACAAAAGCCTCAGCCTGCGTCAGCCCTCTCCTTAAGTGGTGTTGCTCCTCAGAGCACTGTTGCCTTCTGTGAAGGTCTTGCCATTCACCAGCAACTACCCCCAGCAGACTACCCCTTGCTGAGCACAGCTATTGTGCTGCAGAATGCCAGAGTCCGTTCTGAAGATGTTTGAAGTGGAAACTGGGGTCTTGTTTACTACCAGAGGATTGCTTTTTATCAGTCTAGAGCTCAGGAAAGAAAAAGTAATTGATTTTGGGAGCAGTTTGCCATTCTGCAGTGCTTTCCTTAGTCTTTAAGGCTCCACCAAGCTGCAGAAATTGCGTATTATTTGGGATGGAAGTTGATAGGCAGATGTCAGATTAAAGGGAATGTTTCTGGAAACCTGTTCTTGCATAGAATTAAATAACGATAATTAAGAAAAAAAATCTTAGGTCAAGGAAGAAAGAAATGAAACTTGGGCTTTTGCTCTGAGAAGCTTGTCAGCATTAAGTGTGGGCAATTTCACAGTGACAGGCAAGTGTGGAAACCCACCTAAATCTAGTTACAACTTGTTTGGGTAATAACTGTCTGCTTTCACGGAGTCATAATTTACTAAAAAAGCTGAAAAGATCACTTTTCTGGCTTCTGATTTTCACGCTTAGACTGTGCTCAAATGTGAAAGTATTTATAGTTGTTTGAAAATCACACACTGAACATAACCTGCAAAACTTACTTCTCCCAGTAAGCAGGTGTGTGATTTAGCACACAAAAAACTAGGTATGTGCAAGTCAGCTGTTTGAAGGGGGTGAGGGGCAGTTATGATGCACAGATTGTCATAAATGACCTTGGAGGTTCTGTTGCTAAGCCACTTGTTTTATCTCTGTGTAGGTTTCCTTGGTTTTTGCTTCAAGTAAAGGAAAAATCTCCCCCCCAAAAAATGAAATTCAATGAATAGGTCTCTGGTAGTGTTGGGACTATCACAGTGAAAGTAGAGAATTTATTGATCAGGAACTGGAGGAGGGTCATGTTGTTGTCATCATCTTTATCTTGCATACGTGTTAGCTGCTAGTTTGACAAAATCTGAATATATATAAACCTTTCTTCCCCGTGCAGAGTGAAGATTTCCACATATATACGCAGTACTGCACCAATTACCCAAGGTAGGAATTCTGGATTCCCTTTCTTCATTTGTCCCTTGGCCAGTTTATGTAATGGAAGTTACAGTCTATACAAAAAAATCATCTTCTTCCCCTCCCAGGGGGTACAGGTCAAAAAAAAAAAAAAAAAAAAAAAAAAA
>VYZW01036121.1:79365-98245 GCA_013401315.1 Balaeniceps rex
AGTTTTGACTGTTCTTGTCATTTGTTGCTATTATCCTCCTTTAGAAAATGATGGGCTTATTCTGCAGTGCTCCAAATAGATATTCCCAGTAAGAGAGTGGTTGCATGTCAACAACATGAAAACATAACTGAATGCACAAGATAACTTAAAAAAACCCCAACAGAAACAGCAGTGATTGGATTAGGAACCTGCTGCCCCCTTTTACAAGGGACGAAAGAAACAGTTCTTGACTTTACCTACAGACTTTTGGAGACAGTGTGACTTAAAGTTATGTATTGATATTTCCAGGTCGGTGGCTGTGTTGACGGAGTGCATGAGGAACAAGGCGCTGGCCAAGTTCTTCAGAGAACGCCAAGAAGCACTGCAGCATTCTCTGCCCCTGGGCTCCTATCTCTTGAAACCTGTCCAGCGCATCCTCAAGTACCACCTGCTTTTGCACGTAAGCTCCCGTTAGAAATGTATTTAGTTTCAGGGCTGCTGCACATCAAAGTTCCTGCCTCTGATACAAGGCTTGGCGGTTAGAAAGGTTCTGGGTTTCCTTAAATGCTCTTTCTCTTGGGGATGTTTGATTTCTACATATGGAGACTCTTTCTGTCTTTGTCACTTCATAGCATATGCGTATATAAGGAGCGGGGAATTAATGGTAATTGTTTTAGACACATTGAACCAGTCTGCGCATCCAAATAATTAGCTTTTTTAAAAAAAAAATTGGTCTGTAATTCTGACGTTGTTTGGAAGATTCTTGTCATGATTAAACACTTTTGTACAGAAATTTATTGTTCCAATGAAAACCAGCATTTTTCCACATGTTGCAATGCTGGGGGTGGTTGAAAGAAGGACTAAATACATTAGTACATACATACTTACCCCAATTGGTAAGAATTTTGTAGAGAGGAATGACTGAGGAAGTGGGAACTCTTCCCATATTCAGTGAATTGAGTTAAGCAAGTTTCGGAAATTCCTGCTTTATTGTTAATGTTTTCCACATATGTTTCCTATTAGAGAGTCATGTTCTAGTGAAGTGTAAAGACACTGATCCTTATTTAAAATGTCTGGTTCTTTTCTGCTCTCCGGCTGTAAAGTAATGCCTAGTGTAATTCCATCAGGGTTTTTTAAGTGTGTAGCTTATGTTCTGCGTTTTAAGAAAGCCACTAAATGCTGTCTGAAAAGGTCTCCTGTCAGCGTGCTGCGCTCTCTTTCTGTGCCTCTCTGCTCACATCGACTGCTGCAAGCATAGTCGCTGCTAAACTGACTGTAAAGGCTTGGTGTTGTTAGTCATCCTGTGTTAATCAAATTGATTACAACATGCAAGAGTAACAAAGATAGGAACATTGCATTTGAGTGACCGCAATGCAAAGACAAAATAGTACAGATAAAAACAGTATTGTGTCCGGCTGGGAAAATTAATTTAGAAATAACGGGACTTTTTTTCCCTCCTATCTTAGGAAATAGAAAACCACCTTGACAAGGACACTGAGGGCTATGATGTGGTGCTGGATGCCATAGATACAATGCAGAGAGTGGCATGGCATATAAATGACATGAAGAGGAAACATGAACATGCCATCAGGCTCCAAGTGAGTTCCCAAAGAGATTTTATGGGTGTTTATGAGATGGTTTTGTCAATATATATGCCATTAACATTTTTTAGTTTATCTTTCTAGTCAGTCATAATTTAGGCTCCTGTTGAGTATGCCTGTGGCTGTTTGATCTTAGAAACCATGGTTGTAGCTGCTGCAGGAAAATCTCAGACATCTCTACCCTACAAGCAGCATCCTGTAAAGCATTTATTTTGCAGTAATATGGAACTTAAGATAACTTTTCTTTCTTCCTTTCCCTCAATTGTACAGCACTGCTGTACAACCCTAGGGCATGGCTTTGTTCAGAAATCCTGTGGTTTCCTATTTCTCCCCTTTGTGCTGATTAATTTTGTTTTGAGGCGTTTCTTGTGCTGCTTCTTGTTTAAGTACTTCCCTCGTGGGCTTTTGAAGACTCATTATCAGTTGCTGTGTGAAAAGTATAAACCTAGAACATGAGAATTAGAAAAAGGTTAACTTCACTTCAAGTGAGGAATTTTTGAGGAGGAAACAACAGCTACACCCTGAGTAACTTTTGGCATCAAGAGCAAGCTCTTTTGTAGACTTTTTACAGGTCTTTCCTTTTGTTTTCATCAGCAGTATTTATATTGCTTTAAGAAAATTGGGGGGATTTTTTAGTTTATAAAAGGGAGTAATAGGCTTATACCATTCCAGAAATCTACATCATGTTATTCTTTGTGCCTTTTTTTCTTTTTAACATAAATCCAACCTATTGGTCCTCATTTTTTGTAGTGTTTTTGTTGTTGTTGTTGTTTACGTGTAGGGAGAATAGGGTTACATTTGATAACATCTTGCCTGCAGCAGTGTAACCTTGCCACACATTGCTGGAAATGCATGCTAATGACCTTCAACAACAGTCTGCTATAAATCTGAGTAATGATAACCAGTAATATGTGGCAATAAAGAGGGTTAAATGCTTTTGGAAAAAAGCATTATTTTTCTTTAGTTTATTGAGCTCAGCTTGCAAATGTATGGGATTGTGGAAAATGTTCGTGTTCATAGTTACCTTTTAAAAAAGTAAAAACCGTTTCTGCAGCCATAAGGACAGGTCTTCTGTGGGCTATCACACTGCCATTCAGTCTGTAATGCTGCAGGTACTGCGACAGCAGTTCCTGCGCAAAGTCTCCTTCAACAGTGGTGGACTTGATCCCTGTGCTGTACCCTGACTTATTTACAAATTCCTGGAGAGATCTGATAAAATGCAACTTTCTTCATTTGTTATGGTTTTTTGGGTTTTTTTTAAGAGTCTTGTGTATAGTCCAAAGTGTGCTGCTTTGGGGTTTTCTTCCTGTGAATGCTCTAGGCTGCATTTGTGCTTCAAATGTACTGAGATGTTTTCTAGCTGAATGCTGTATTGGTGTAATGTCCTAGAGAGACCAGCCAAGGATGAGGAAATCTGTCCCTGCTTTGCTGTTGGCTGCCAGGTTTAAAGTCCAATGGATGTTTTTAAAGATTACTCTAGTTAAGGTTTAGTCTGCTTTTAGAATGTGCTGTCCCGTGCTTAAGTCCTATGTCATTGCCACTGACAGAAAAAACGAGCAACTCAAGGAAACAAGAATAGCCATAGCTAAGTGTCACAGGCTTGTGAAGATGTTCTTAGATGTTTCTCCAGCCTTTTTTTTCTTAAGTAATAAATAAGGCGAGAAATATCTATGGTATGTATACAAATCATTAAAAACACAAATAAATCTTCATCTTCAAATGATCAGTTGACCAAATCGCTTCTGGTCCTTTAGTCTTCCGAGAAACATCTCTTCAGTCTGAACACCCCACAGAAGTGTCTTCTATGATGGGCCTACAGGACACGGACACAGCATTATAATTCATTCAGTGGAGGACCACACAACTTCAGGAGGATACCCAGGAAATGTTAAGAGGGATTGGTTAGGGACATAGAGGGGAGCAGGCACGAGAGAGAGTGATGACTGAATTACAGACCGTTTTCCATCTTTGCAAGTCTGGGGAGATGAGGTTGTGCTCTTTCATTACAGGCTGCCCCAGGGAGCTCAGGGCTCTTTGCTGGGTCCAGTAACCAGTACTCAGGAGGGCAAGTTTTAGTCTGCACTTAGCAATAGGCCTCCAAGCACCTGGCTGCAATGTTGCACGTACACCAGTACTGAGGTTGCTGGGTTATGGTGACTTTCCACTGTTGGATGCTGAACATCATATAGGAGAGTGGGAATGGCCTCAGCAGATCGTTTGAGTCTTCATTTCAGTAAGATCTCTGAAATGAATGTTGGTTGTTGTTCTTTGATATGTTGCAGGAGATACAGAGTTTGCTCACTAACTGGAAAGGGCCAGACCTCACGAGTTACGGGGAGCTGGTGTTGGAAGGAACATTTCGCATTCAGAGAGCCAAAAATGAGCGCACGTTGTTCCTCTTTGACAAGCTGCTGCTAATTACAAAAAAGAGAGATGAAATGTTTGCATACAAAGCTCACATACTGGTACGTTGGAGGGCAGGTGGTAATGTGCTGTCTCTGGGTCTCCCCAAAACTCCTTTGTGATTCACATCGTTGCCTCTCTTTGTTACAGTGTGGGAACCTGATGCTTGTTGAAGTAATACCAAAGGAACCACTTAGCTTTAGTGTCTTCCACTACAAAAATCCCAAGATGCAACACACTGTCCAGGTATGACAGAAGCCTCCCTGCCCACTGGGTAACCCGACTGCTGACCGCATGCTATTCCTGACCCTGCATAGCGCAGCAATGCATTTTCTCATGGTGCTACAACTTTTTTATCAGGCAAAGTCACAGCAAGAGAAGCGCCTTTGGATTCTTCACTTGAAGAGGTTAATTCTAGAAAATCATCCTGCTAAAATTCCTGCCAAGGTAAAAATTAAAAAAAAAAACCCACAAAACACCTCCTTGTATATGTACTGACTTAAAGCAATCTTGTTAGCTGCAAAATGTGTGGCAATTTACAGAAAGTTTAGACTCCAGGAGGTTAATTAACATGTTGTTTCCTAATGTCTTTAAAAGTTCTCAAAATTAATGGAAAAGTTCCACTATAAGCATCTACAGGGCTTGGTACAGGAGTAGAAGAATTTAACTGGGTTAGCAGCATTGCTGTCCATATTAGGATTTGCCTGCTAGACGTGAGTAACAGAGATGCAATGTCAGAAAGCTTGACTGTAAGAGCATACCTTAGCTTGATACTGCCTGTCTGCTCAACACTGAGGTGTGCTAACTGCAGCGTGTGTAGACGGTACCAAGCTAATTTTAATCTGTCTTGGTTCAATATCATAGCAGTGAAGCTGTTGGCAGCACACACTTCACTTTACGAATACACACACCCATCCTGAGCCCTGCATCCTCAGCTGGGACATCTAGGCCCTTTTTGGTGAGATAGCTAGCAAGCTTTTTGCCAGAGAAAATGAGGCACTGATATCATACTCATAGCTGTAATGTCTTGGAGTAGGGAAACTTGGTCCTTTTATTTATGAAATCCTGTCTTAGAGCTCCAGGTGACGTTTCCCATTGTAACATATTGCACCTCTCAGTGGGTGTTAACCCTGGTTAACTCTTGCCATGACACGGCAGCCACTGACTCATGTGGAGGCAGGATTTTTTTCTGATTTTTTTTTTTTCCCCCACTGAGTTTACTGTTTGGGTTTTTTTTTTTGTATTAGTTTCACTGATCAGTTTGCCTGACTTTTTTTCCACTGAGTTTTATGCTGTAATGTCTAAAAAATGTTACCTGTGACTGCCGTACATGGTGCTGTACTAACTGTCATTTTCAACAGTTCAAGAAAAAGAGAATTATGGGAGAAAAAAGCCCTAGCAGTTGCTATTACTAATTCTCCTATCTTTTTGTTGACAGAGTTTATTGAAGGTATAATGTTTATGCTAGTATCCATGCTTACAATGTAAATACTCGTTGCAGTTTATTAGGTTGCAAAAAAAAAATACTGCAGCATGATCTCAGCTTTTGTACCAAGATTTTTTCTTACTTTTTACTTCTTACTGGATTTTTTTTAAACTGTGGAAAAAAAGGTGTAACCAAAAATATAATGCCATTTTCTGCTCAGAGAAATAACTTCACTTGAGAAAGGAAAAGTATAACCAAATAAATCTCTGAGGTTGTCTGCACGTTTTTTTTTAATTTTTTTTTTTCTTGACAAACCGGTAGTTGCTAGTTATGAGACTTCTCTCTGCCCAGCTTTTGGAGGATTTAATAGTAGTCCGCATGTGACGCCTGGTGGAAAATTACCGAACTGCACCTGTAGAAGGGCAAGCAGGTTATGTAGGATATTTTATTTTAGGTTATTTTCTTACTTATTAGCTGATATGCTTGATAAAACATCCAGATTATTTTTCCTGTTAAAAAAAAAGGTGGCAAATTTTAAGCAGTCATGAGATGCTTTTTATCCTGGTTGAATCTTACTTAAGCCAAATGATTTTTTATTTTTTTTTTAATAGCTGTTCCTTAAGGACACTCTTAAAGGAAGCAAGGTTGATAGTGTTTTCTGCGCCAACAACTTCAGGGTTGAAAAATAATGAGGAGTTAAACTATTTGATTTTTAGGGAGGAAATGTTCTGTGAATCACAAAAAAAAAATGTGATTCCCAGATACTAGGGCCGGTTTTGTGCTGATCTCAGCAGAATATGGAGATGCAATTCCCAGCTCTAAATTCTGGGACTTGCAGAAAGATCTCTGGAGGTTTGAGTTTCCATGGAGGAGACCCAGTGTGTGCAGCGTGATCTCAGCTCAGCACAGCCCCCATCTTTGAAGCCAGAGTAGCTTTTGCGGTCAGATGTGCCGTCACTACATCCTCCAGAAATTCCTCGCACCAGTGGGTGCCATAGGTACACGCTCCTCCCCTTGCGCTGCCAGAAGGGAGGTGGGCAGGCAAGGCAGAGCTGCCAGGTGCAGTGAACAACAGGTTTTTGGGTGAAGCCCTGAAGATAAGCTCTGGTTAAGTTCCTGCCGGCAAAATTCTTCTTCATGTACGTAAAGTGTCCAACGCAAAAAGAAAGACAGAAAACAACTCTGCTAACCATATTTACTAGTTCACAAATTAAGCTTGCTGTTGTTTACATATAAACTCACTACTGTCTGTAATATGCAACATAATATGTCTTTCTACTTACAGTTTAATTTTTTCATTTTTTACTTTTTCAGGCCAAGCAGGCAATTCTAGAAATGGATGCCATACGTAAGTTGGTTCTTTTTTGCTTTTGTTTTAAAAAGTGAATAAAACCATCTTCAAAAGTTTGGCTTTAAGTGTTGGTTTCATCTGAGATGGAGTAAGGCCAGGCTTATGTTCCTTGAATTATGACCTTGCTGGAAAATGCAAAATTGGGTGCAGATCCTGTGGAGCTCTGTAGGCATTGGGCTGACTGATCTGCAACCAACAAGTTAGGTCTTGTGGTAAGCAAGGAGGAGGCAGAGAAGACCTTCTGTCAACACTGACCACTCTCTTTTGCTTACTCCATACTGACTAAATGTATGATTTTTCCTGTGTTGTAGCATAAAATCCTTCTGGCTAGTACCCACTGAAGGGTTAGCAATAAGCAAATACAGCTTGAAGAAGTATGTAGCAGTGTTAGTGGCTTCTTTGTGCTGGCAAACCTGCAGCTGGAGGACAGTGAGGGTTGTGCTTACGTCTGAAGAGTTTACCTGTGTGTGTCCCAGGAGCCAGCATTAGAAAGCACATGTGAAGCTGCTGTCTGCAGTGAGTGTGGTCCCATCTGCACGGTCCCTGCTGCTCCATCTCCTGCTTGCTGCCTCTGCTGCTGCAGGCTGTGTTAGCTCTTCATGTTGCCAGTAATCCCTAGCAGTGTAGGGAAACGAGAACAATATTCCTACAATATAAATGCTGAGGAAGTCTTGGAGTAAAGCAGGCTTGTTATTTATTTACGTAGTTGTTGTGGTAGAGAATTGGTCAGGAAGGCTCTGACTGAGAAGCTGGCAAACACACACGATGATGGTGGATAAATGTTGCTGGGTTAGCCAACTGGAGCAAGGCACAACTAAACGGGCAAAGCGTTTCCATGGCTGGGTGGTTAACAGCTACCCTACAGCAGCATATCTTTCTTATGTTGCTTCAGGCTCTGATGAAATACTGCTGTATCAGTTATAAAGGGACTTGGCACTGCCTCCGAAGAGAGCTGCTGAGGCATGTGAAGTGACACCCTTGTCACTCTTTTATTCCTTGTGCCTCTGCTTGTTCCACAGATCACCCAGGCTTCCACTATAGCCCTGAGGGAGAAATGAAATCATCGTACCAGCCTAAAGAAGGCACTGCTCCTCACAGAGTGAGAAGGAAATCAGGTGAATAAACTCCTTTACCACCAAGATGACAAAAGGAAAAACAAGCAGGGTTGTTTAGGGCTGGGTGAGGCTGGGCACATGGAATTGGTCTTTAACCTGCACTCCATACAGATTTAACATGGCACAGTATCTCTCAGATATGGGTGGACCATCTTATTAACCATTTGTTGTTTGTATGATTTATTTTTTTATCCACTGTTTGCATTTAATTTCATGGATATACATTCCTAATGGTGGGTGGTTGGTACTTTCTAATGGATAGAGGAAAACTGGTCACATTATTTAAATCTGACATCCCCCCCCAAATAATTACTCTCTCAGAAGTGGTTCCATCCTGATTATGATAGGCTTGTTATTTCAAAACATGATTACTGTCTTTACTTAGCATAATGTCTGCCTTATAGATAATAGAGATTTGAGAAGTGGTTATGCTGACTTTGGGGTTTTTTTTCCTCCTAGCTCAATACATCCATAATTACTGTTTCCTCTTGAAGCCAATACCAATGTCTGTAGTTGGGTGACTTCATATTGCAGTCACTGTGTTCCCCTCTTCAGCTACTTAAAGACCTTTCCAATTGGAGTGTGTAACATTGTGTGTTGGGAATGACTTAAGGTTCATGAGAGTATTGATGTAGTGATTTATCATACAGCAGCATTTGTGTCTGAAAAACAATCAAGTTTTAATTACTTTTCAGGCATCTTCCTTTGTTTCTGATATGAAGGATTACATTGGTGCTGCTTTGCCTGTAAAAGGAATAATACAAAATACTGATCAAATGGCCTCCTATCTAACGTTGAGCTACTTACATTTTTAAAGCCATGCTAAGCTGTTGGTACCTCATACACATTTCTAATAGGAAACCTCCAGCAACAAATACTTTTCTTTGTGAGGAAATTGGGCGATTAAGAAATGAAAATCTAGCTTCCCTGCATGGGTTTAGAAGCTTAAATTTTGGTATCTGTGTTATAAAAAGTTGGCCAAGATGCCCATAGCTTTCTTTGAGGTGCTAGAGTGCTTAAACATGCTGTTGTCTCTTTCAGAACCCTCATCTAGAGTCCATAAAGTTTTGAAGTCAAATGGTAAGCTACTTCGTCTCCTGTTTATTGACCCAGTGCTTCTGTACTGGGATCCTTTTCTCCTGTAACTTTCCCTAAATACATCGGGGTGGGGGGAGGAGGAAGTGTGCAAAGAAAACAAAGCGTTAATGTTTAAATCTAATGTCTGCTTTTGCACTTGGGTTCTGGTCCTGTAAACATCCTAGCCACTGGCAACTGAACGCACAGAGTCCTGGCCATTGTGAGTAGTTGCTCATGTCATATCAGTGTTGCAAAATCAGGACCTCAGGTGGAACTGTGGTAAAGCTCGTGCTGTCTCTGCTCTATCAGAGACCCTGTTTGCTCAGGTGCTGCTGCATTTAACCCCCTTTGGGAATTTTCAATTGGGATATTAGTGTAGCATTAAAATGGGCATAGACAGACACCGGTTTGATTATTCACTTAAAATGAAGTATATATTTCTGTTTTCAGATATAAGTCCAGATATGCAGAAGGTAAGCCATTTCTTATATTTCTTGCTTTAGCACATTCAAATGACTTAGAGCACAGTATTTACTGTAGAATCTGCATCTTCTTAGTTGTGTTGATTTTAAGAACGGAAACAAAACCATAAATGTTGTTTAGTGTCTCCAAGAAGATTACTGGAATGAAAGCAATAGAAATACAGCTAACTATTTCAGGGATATCTAATAAAGAAAAAACGACTGATCCGTATATTGTTGTACTTTATAATACAGTACAATCAGTTACTAATGCTATAGGGTACTTAAAAATACCACTATAATCACAGAAGTGCTGTGTATAAAGATAGTGTTTATTCTTTGATACAGCTTAAGCAGATGGAAATGAGCATTTCTAAGTTTTACATTTTCTGTAAGAATTTGTAATGAAGTTCCCAGTGCAGTTTGAAAGTCTCATGTTGAATTTCAGGTCCTAGGGTTTTATTTGGGATGGAATTTAAAGTGGGGGTGTGTGGAAAATTTACAAACAGGGTACATTAGATATGACTTCACTGGGATGCCATAACACTGAAGCCCACGACTGGGGTGGGGGTTTTTGCATATATTTTTTCAGTTCTAAATATTCTATGGAAAAATACTGATTGTTTTACTTATTTCTTTATAAATCTCATTTCAGTGCATCTAACTGAACCTAACTTAAATGTTGCCTATAAGTCTGATGTAAAACAGTGTCTTACTAAAATATATGATCTCTATAAACTTTTAATCAAAGTTTTGTGGTGGTTTTTTTTAAGCTGATAAGTATTGAAGGAGCCCTATTATCTCAAGCCACCAAACTAGGATCAAATGAAGCCCTGCTGAATTCCAGGAAAAAGGTTCCATTGGAACCCAGTGGGCTGCAAAGCCAATTTCAAGAGTCCATTGAGCCAGCCTACAGCAGTGATCAGGATGAAAATCTTCAGACTTCTGTTACGGAACAGATTGATGCTGATGATGAAGAAGAGTCTGAGCAGGTAGGAAGAAGAGGGGAAAAGATAAAATCCTTTTTTCCTGGGGAGGATGGAAGAGGGATTAAAATTATCTGTAAAACAGCAAGGAGGCAGGAATGTGTTACAAGTGTTTACAACTTTCTCTCCTTAGAAATATTTTTATTTAGACCTCACACAACACTCTGTTGCATTTTAACAGAGAAGATGTAAAATTAGCTCCTATACAGAGGAAGAAATCCCCACTGCTTGAAAGAGATTTTACTTAGTCCTTTGCAATCCTCAAGCCTAGTTCTGACAGAAAGCTATTGCTTTTACCTGTTGCGCACAACTGACCTTTTCTTGCTTCTCCGGCTGATGCCATGAAAGAAACCTCTTTAGGCCACATACAGAGACAGTGCCTTCAGGTCTCCAAAGCAAGGATTTGAATATTAAGTTAAGATTCAGGCGCTGCCACATGTGATGTGATGGTTCTTGACCTGTGAGCTGCTGGCAATAGCTAGGAACATGTGGGCTTTAATGTGAGAAGTTGTGAGTAGGATTTCTGAAAATGAGAATCTTTATCTGTTACTACTGCACAGGTGGTAGTCTTCCCCACTCTGCATTTGTTTCCACACAAATGTAGTACTTCTGAAAGACTAAAACCCCAGATTTGAAATGTGGCTGTATTAAAGAATCTAGATTTTCAATTTGTTTGGTTTAGTTGATGCTGAGGTCATATCCTTGTGTGGTCTGTTTGTTTTATGAATTATCCAAAACCTATTATTGAAATTCTTTTTCAAGCTTACTGCACATTTCCTCTTTGAAATTACACTATTTGCATTGTAAATCTTTGATAAATAGTATCTCGTATCAGTGTAGTGCACAGTCTTGTAATTCTCCCTCTTCCTGACATGAGTAAGTACAAAAGAATGAGTAAGTGCGAAAGAATACCACTATAAAAATGTATAATAGTAGCTTAGTGTTTGATCCTTGGTGTGGCAACAATACCTTCTCAGGTTCCCCCTGTTCCCACCGTGCATGCCCTTCACTCTGAGTTAATTTGGACACTGCCAAACATGTAACATTCTGGCCTTCTGCTTGTTGTTTGTTTTTTTTTTTTTTCTGGGAAGTTGGATGACAGCATATTTTTTAATTTAGACCTCCTCCTGGTTTTCAAGACTGCAAGTGATAGTGAGACTAGGCCCTTCCCTTTTTAAAACAAAAAAACCCTTTGAAAATTCAATTTTTGTGTGACCACCTTCTTCTCTTATAACTTTGGCTGTGAGATTAAGCCCTTTCCCTTGTCCAATTTCTATGTATTCTTTTACATCTATATTTTTATACACAGATTCTTCTTTCAGTGCCTTTTTGACAAGCTCTGTGGATTGATACAATTTAACGAGTCATTGTAAAGAAAGTTTTCTAGGCTCTGAATCATTCTTGTGGCAGTGCTCTGACTACTCATGAGCATTTTGTCCTCCCGGTGTGGATACCTGGCCTGTTCTACCTGCAAGTAATTCTTCTGAACAAGACTGTACAAAGAACTGTAGATTTTATTACCCCTCCCTTGCTCTTTTCTTTTAAATCACAGGGAGTGCAGCAAAACTCGCTGCAGAAATCAAAAGGGGGAAGAAAAAGACTTAATAGTCAAGCTGCTGAAAATGTTGAAAAACGGAGAAGTGTTAATCTCAACCAGTGTGAAACGCAGGTATATAATTTTTTTTTTTACTTCTGTTTCACTATGCATCATAGATATGTCAAAGAAATCTGTGTTTTTCCTAGGTAGACAGATAAGTCATCTTCTGTTTATGTCATGTATTAATATTCGTATCACTGAAATATTCATCTGTATGATGAAAGACTATTCTTTTTGGAGCAGGGGAAAAAAAAAAAATCAACTAACCAAACCAGTCAGCATTAACTTAAGCCAAAAGGAATTATCTTTCCCTCTCTTTCCCAAACTCTGTCCAGGAACATCTACAGCATCCTTCATGTGAGCATTAGCAGGCATGTGGCCTTGCTGTAAATTACATCTGCTAGCTGAGCTGGATGAAAACTTACTCTGAAAAGAAAATGAAATTTTCAGTGGCGTGTGCTAGAGACCATAACATACCTTTCTGCTAGGGTTATAGGCAAGGGGAAAGGGAGGAGAACAAAACTTTTGGCACAAGCCCAGAGTCAGATTAGCTTAATCCAACTGTAAAACTGCAGAGTTAGCATAAAAGCTTTAATCTAACTCCTTCCAAACAAATTTGCCTTTAATTACTCATGCGTTAACGTAAGCCAGTGTGTTGTATTCGAAGCAAGATGTTATTAAATGCCAAGAGCGAGCTCTGAGCCACGGTAAGGATTAGGAAGCAGAGTAGTCTGGCGTTGCTACCTTAGCTCCCTGGCTCTCTAGTGAGGAGCCTGCTCACCCTGCCCATCTCCACCTGGCTCCATGCTGTGCGACACGCTGGTGCTATGGCAGTTCTGTGAATGGAGGGAATTGCTGTATTATTGCAGAGGATAGGCTAACGTTACCTGCATATTTCAAATCTCCACAGAGCTCCAAGGACCCTTCAGATGAAGAGTTAACCCAGCTGAATACCGATATTTCATTTTCCTGCACAGCTAGACAGCCACAGTCGCCTAGACAATTCAGCACACCCCAGAGCAACTCGCTAATCATGAATATCCTGGGAGGAAGCACCTCTGTCAGAAACATCTGGACTGACCATCAGATCAGGCAGGCATTGTTTCCCAGCCGGCGTCCACCTTACGAGAATGAAGACGATGAAGACGATTATCAGATGTTTGTACCGTCAGTGTCTACATCCAATGCTATTTCAGCTGTTGGTGGAGAAAGGAGGGGTTCTTCTGGGCGGCCATGCAGCTGGCACTTGGGGGTAGTGCATCAAAACGAGACTTCCAGCCCCACTCGTCACAAAATTGTTAGGCGGGCCAGTAGTGCTGGCGAAAGTAACACGTGCCCAGCCAGCGCAAGGTATAAAATGGGGGAGCGCAGTTCTCGAAGGGAAGTGAAGAGAGCAGAGGTGAGCAGTATGAATGCGTATCCTGAATCCTCAGAGGAGCTGACCATCGATGATATTGAACATGTTTATGATAATATAAGCTACGAAGACTTAAAGCTGATGGGTCTGACGAGAAGGGAGGAGACAGACCATGGTCCCCAGAGATCTGCTAGAGACTCTCTCTACGAGGCTGAAAAGAAAAGCAGCTTAGATTCACCCTCCAAAAAGAGGACAGCAAATCAAAACAGAGCCTCCATTCGTGCTAGTAGGGATGAGATACTACTCAGTAGAGAAGCACCTACTTCAAGTTTGGATGAGCTCAGGATCGTTGAAGACAACATCTATGACACCATAGTGCTTCCAGAAACGCCACTATTGAATTTTAAATGTGACCCCTTAAAATGCTCTAAAAGGCGGAGTTTTCTGGGCCTGGACAAAGACTTTGCGTGTTGTGATAATCTACAGCAGTTTGTTTCTGAAGAGAGTCTCCAGTTCAGTGAAGATGAAAGTCCTTACCATCGTGTTCCTGTCGACAATGACTATTTGAGCTTAGTAGATAGCTCCTCCAACTCGGATTCACTCTCCCATAAGTCTGCAGCAGATAAACTCTCGGAGGAAGTAGATGAGATTTGGAATGACCTGGAGAACTACATCAAGAAGAATGAGGAGAAGACAAGAGACCGTCTCCTTGCAGCCTTTCCTGTTTGTAAAGACGATATGCAGGAAAGGTTGCATGCTGGTAGTACACCTGAACTGAGTAAAGATGTAGAGTACTCACTGTCTACTCTGTCTCTGCCAGAAACTCCTATTTTCCCTAAAACTGTGAAGCCTAGGGCTGCCACCTTAAGTGAGGCTAGTCTCAGGCTTGAAGACACTACACCGTGCAAGGAGAACTCTTTTATGAGTCTGAAGAGATCTTCCTTCTCCAGCGAGATGCCTTTTGTAGATAGCCCGTACGAATCTGCCAATAGTGTTCTGTCCAGTGCGCATACAGAGGGCATGGAAAATGACTTGGCTGTTGTGGATAAAACAAAGAACAGAGTTTTTATGATGGCAAGGCAGTACAGTCAAAAAATAAAGAAGGCTAACCAGCTTTTGAAAGTTAAAAGCCCAGAGCAGGAACAGCCAGCTAGCAGACAACAGAAACTGAAACACAAAGATCTTGCTGCCATTCTGGAGGAGAAGAAACAAGGTGGTCCTGCTATTGGTATGTCAAAAATATTTCTATACAGATGTAGTTCTTTAGTAACTTTCAATGAAATTTGTGTACTGAATTGGAAGATTATGAGTTTTCCCCACCTTAATAGTTGAGTATCGGTATTGTATTTTCTGTGTTACCACCGAAATGACTGCTTCTAACATGAATAGTCCTTTATATTGCAATAAATTCTTCTTGTTACTTGATAAAATTGGGAATAAATAGTGGGCTAGTGTCGGGAAAGATCAATTCAGCCTAGGCTGGAACTAGAACTTATGCCTGAAGCACTATTGGCCTCTTTACAGAAAAGCAGTTATTTTCTTTAATAAGGAAAGGATCTTCAGAGTTTGACTAAAAAGCTGTATTTTCAGGTGTGTTTACCTTCTAACAGGTCATGTAGATTTGCTCAGGTACCATCCACATCATGCTTATAAGCATAAGGAATAGGGTCAGATAAGAAAGAGCTGGTCTTCTTGCTCTTTCTAATGAATGTGCAAAGTTGTGGATATGCAACAGCTTTGGAACTATTTTTGTCCATAGTCAATTGAAACAAATTGGAGACATGGAGCCAGCGGACTCCACGCGCTCGAGTGTCATTCTTGCCTTCTTGTGATATTTATAAAAGTCCCTAAATATCTTATTTACCAGGCCATTTTCAGAATGTTCTTTTCCGTTTAATAGGAAACAAGCAGCGTATTATTGGAACCGTGTGCTACATTGTGTCCTGCATGACTATTTGCTGTTGCAAGACACTTTCTTTTTTTCCAATACATTGTACTGGAATGCAATGCAATGCACTGCTCTTCAGCTAAAGATGTTGACACAGCTGTAAACTTTTCTCTTGACTGATACAAAGCCTTTTGGGATTTTTAAATTATCACGTGACTCGTTCAAATGGACTGCTTGCCTCTGCTAACTTAATTCTCTCTCCTTTCTAGGTGCCAGAATAGCTGAATATTCCCAACTTTATGACCAAATCGTCTTTAGAGAAAGTTCACCTAAGGTCCAAAAGGAAGCCTGGGCCGCCCCTCAGGAGCCATCAGCTGGGAGGTTTTCCACGCCCATGGCTGTGTCTCCTCCCTGTTCCCAGGCTGCCAGTGAATGCTCAAGAGCAGAAGATTGGCTTTTGCAT
This sequence comes from Balaeniceps rex, assembly GCA_013401315.1. Lineage (NCBI taxonomy): Eukaryota > Metazoa > Chordata > Aves > Pelecaniformes > Balaenicipitidae > Balaeniceps > Balaeniceps rex. The sequence goes on from VYZW01036121.1 coordinate 95,070, forward strand.
TCTACCTACAGTAACGGTGAGCTGGCCGACTTCTCTCCATGGCCTGAATCCCAAGACCCAAAGTCTAAGAGCTCATATACAGAAGCTGGTACAAAAAGCAATTCAAGGCAGTTGCCATCAGCTGGCTCGGTGCCTTCCCTTCAGATTTCTAACAGTTTGCATGTCCCGGTGCAGAGGTGGAGCGCCATTATAAGCCAACCGAACAAAGAAAATTTACATCAAGATCACATCTATAACTCCCTTGGGAGAAAAGTAAGCAACATAAAACCACAGGCATATGGCAGGTCACAGTCATCTTCGTCAATTGTGGTCAACAGGTCTGGAGAATCAATCGTATATCCTAACGAAATGGACAAGAAAAAGCTCTATTCGAATAGGAACTTCCAATTCAGCAGCCATCAAACACTGGGTATTGCTTTGGGATCTATGGGACCTGATACGAGGAAGCAGATCCCTGAAAACTGTTCAGATATGATCCTGCAGGATTCTCAAAAAGTCCTGAGAGTGAACAGGGCCTCCCCTCTGACAGCACAGATGGCCACTCAGAACTATTTTTCTAATTTCAAAGATACTGAAGAAGAAGAAGGGGATGATGATGACTATGTTGAAATAAAGTCTGAAGATGAGGGATCTGACTTGGATACTTCTCAGAATGAAACAAGGAAATTGGATCCTAAACTGCGTAATGCAGATGCTGCTCCTTCCGAAACGCTCTGCGGCAAAACCATCTCTTGTACTCCTGCAAAGTCCGCCAGCAGCAAACACGCGCTTACCCCGTATCTGACTGCATATAGTGATTCAGATAAACTGAACGACTACCTGTGGAGAGTACCATCTCCCAATCAGCAGAATATTGTCCAGTCTTTAAGGGAAAAGTTTCAGTGTCTCAGTTCAAGTAGTTTTGCTTGATGCTTTCAGTAATTTCTAGCTGTGCAGCCTTATCATGACAGAGTGTATACTAGGACAGTCAGTACTGGAATCATGTATTTCCGTAATATTACACAATCAGGCATTGTATCACAGTAACATTGTAAATAGATGTGAAATGTATCTTTTTTAAAATGGTTTAGAATCCTGGAAGTGAAAAAGGCCACGTGCGCACTGGGGTCTCGCTCCGTAGTGCAGGTGGACTTCTCATCTCCTAGTTAACCTTTGCATCTCTTCCCTTGTTAGGTGTGATACCCTTTGATTCTTACCATCGAACTGGGTGTGATGCCATTTGATTCTTAAACCATCTTATCGTGTGGAAACCTTAGTGTTTGGACTTTGGAGTTGGTGACCAGTGTTCTGCGTCCAAAATACTCACATGATTGCTCTGGTTACATATGGGAGCATTTAGCTGAGCAACTACTCCTGTGACTGTGCAGATTTCTGAGCAGCGTTCTGGTAATTACACCAACATGCTACCTGTGCAATTGCACATACTTTTTGCACGTTACTTTTCATCAGACAGATTCCAAGTGTGTGGGACCAATGCATATGCTACATTATTTTGGAACAGGCTTCTTATGTTTTAAACAAAATCTAGTCCTAGTCCTTGTGAGGGATACCAAGCTGATAGCTCTGTGTCTGAAGCCTTTTCTACTTTCTATAACTGCATAGTAGGCAGAGGATGGGCAGTAGCAGCTTTTTATGTGAACCTGTGGATGTCCTTCCCTGGAGGATGTTTTGGGCAGTAGAAAGGGAGCTCTGCTGCTTGTGAAGATGACTTAGACCGAGTTTGGTACCACCAGTGATCGTGGTGTTTGTGACATGCAGGCAAAATTTTGAGTATCTTGTAGCACAGAGCCCAGCAGTGGAAAGCCACTGGGTGTGAATTTGCCAAGTAGCTGTTTCTTACACGCAGTGGCCTGCAATGTATTCATTCGAGTCCCAAAGTCAGTAACCCCGAGAGAAAGTGGGGCTTGGCCAGATGCTTGGGTGAGAGATCAATCCTGTGGCATGTTTGGCCCACAGGGTGTTTCAGCAATACTGCTGATTGAGTTAGAAGCTGTCTTCCGCAGGGAATGTATCTCCCGTAGTAAGAAATTATATTTCCTGGCAGAGAGGGGTTAAAATACGTATTTTCTAAACCAGCCAGGGCTGAATCTAATCCGATTTATGTACAATGGAAGTAGCTTAAAAAATGAGAATACATTCCATTCTTTTGCAAATAATGTATAGAATAAATGCTGCCATTTATAACAAGAACAGGCTTTCCAATACGATGCACATTTACTCCCCTTTGTCATCTTTGTTGCACAGCTTTGGATTCTGTTACTTGAAAACATTGTACCTGAAGGAAAGCCTGAATATGTCTACACTGATCATCTTGTGTGACTGTTCTTTTTTGGTGCTTAAATTCTTCAGATTATGTGGATAAAGCCAGTACCGACTTAAACATATCACTAAATAAAGGAGTTTAACTGAAGTACTATTTTTACTCACCACGTATCACTCCTCTCAGCTGCAGAGCACTGTACTTCCAGAATGGCCGACTATTTACTACATTGGTTACCATGAGGAAAACCTGAAGTTATCAGTGTACAGCTAATTACTTGTAGACTAAGATTTAAGGACTTGAATTTGTTAGAACAGATTAAATTATTTACCACACGTATCTCGCAGTGGCTAGGAATCGTGATTTTGAGGGCTGGTTGGTCATGGTACTTACTAGCTCGTACCACAGGGATACTTGTAGTCAGCGCATCCACTGTGATAGGACCCGCATCTAGTAAAATCCGACTGAGAAATAGTGTTGTACATATTCAAGATGCCGTAGCAGAGCTTGTATTTATTTAATATAGCTTGTAAAGTATTGTAAATATGAATAGAAGTGAAATCCGTACATTACCCACGCACGCCTAGATTTGTTTAAGCGGCTCGGGGAATGTTGTTTTAACTCGCATCTCATGCAATCGGTGGAGTTGGGAGGGAGGTGAAAAAAAAAAACCGAAACCACGAACAAACAGAAAAAGGGACTTCTACTAGCGTGTAACTTCTCCCAGGGACCATTTCATACTATTTTTAATAAACGTTGAGTATGCAAAAGCTTTGGGTTTCATTCATTGGGGGTGGGGTGTCGGGCAGGAGGGAGATGGTGGTTTCTGGCGGTCGCAGGTGATGTTTGGGGGTGATTTGGGTGATTTTTTTCTTGCAGGCAAGCGGAAGCGAAAGGGGCTGAGCGCCGGGGCCGG
>VYZW01036121.1:98486-125069 GCA_013401315.1 Balaeniceps rex
CATTTTGAGGGCGAGCAGAGCAGGCTCAGGTGAGGCTGCGCATGGACGCGTGCCTGCAAAACGTGTCGTGTGTGTCGTGTTCCTCCCCAGGTCCATTCAACCTCAGCTGGGACAGTTCGTCTGCCATGCATTGACCCGAATTGGGCATTGGCTTCTGCGAGGGGGAGGGTACGAGGCAACAAAAATCTGCTCTAGGCTGTGTTTTCCCCAGCTGGGTTTTGCCTGCTGCGGGGGACAGGCAGGCGTCTTTCAGGGGGTCTCCTACTTCCCCTGCTGGGTAAGCATCGTCTGCATGCGCAGAAGGTAACAGAGGAGAGCCGGCAGCCAATTACCCAAAAAATTTTTCCAGTGCCTGGCTGCCGCTGGTTTTTCCAAGAAGCTACGCGGCAAACAGAGCTCCTCTGTCTCCCTGCTGCTCGCAGTTTTGAATGGCGTCTATGGAAAGAGGCAGGGTTGCTGCTGGTAGGGGCCAGTGGTGCCTGTGTTAAGCTGTAGCAGCCCCAGGTGTAAAGGCCTCTGCTCCGGTCACCACCTGGGCCTAGGGTATGGAAACAAAGGACCCACCTGAGCCAAGGGCTTGGGATGGTGGATCCCTGCTGCACTTCCCGTGGTGGGGCTGGACAAGCCTTCTCATGAAATAGCATAGGCTAGCTATAAAGTTTTGAGCATGTCAGAGCAGTGACACACATAGCTGTAAAACAAAGGTATTTTGATCTGCTAGGATTTTCTGACTGCTGAACACCAGCCTTCACAGTTTATATCCGTGGGTAATTTTGATGATTAACAGCATAGACGCCTAAGCATTTATTCCATATTGCTGACTAACATAGGTTTCTGCTGACTGGTGTTAGGAAGGTTTATTTTGCTAAAGATTTGCCTGTTACTGTGTTGCAGCAAAATCATCGAGAATGCCAAAAAATCCTTGGCCTCTCTTAAGAGACAAAACCCTCAGCTTGAGCCAACGCTTGCCATTATTCAGGTAAAGTATGTCTGTACGCTAGCTGGCTGTGGTCCCCTTCGGTACCATTGCTTGACTGAAACTTCAGAAGTGCCTGATGCAGAAAGTAACTTTTATTCAAGCAAAGCGGTAGGAGGAGGTAATCCCACCAGACTGTAGATTGAGGAGTTTTCGGTCTCGTAAGCCCTTCTCCAGGCCTGAAAGAGCCACAGAAAACTTCAGGCTGTGGGAAAGGTTTGCAAAGGAAGGGAACAATTTTAACCCTTCCTCCCTTTGCTAACACAGTCTTTCCCTGTTTTAAGTACAGATCGCCTTTTCTCACAGGTTGTCTAAGTTGATTGGCGCACTTAAAGCAGTTGTTCTCAACCTTTATTTAGCTTGAAGCTTTTGTTGCAGTCCTGAAAAAAGCGTTTATGTGCCTGAAAACATGGGCCTCCCTCCACCTCCTACCCCTGAAATAACATTGCCAGGGTTAAGGAAAGACCCTGCTGCTTCCTGCCAGCCTTGTTGCCTTTGGGCAGCTGTAGCTTATGACCGCGTCACTGCTGTCCTAAGGAGAGGAAAACCATGCTGAAAACTCCCAGTCAGCTCAAAAGGGCCTGTGTGAAATAAATGCTCTGTGTAAAATGTCAGTGTCCTTTAGAAGTAGCAGCACTTTCTAAGGTGAAGCAGTCTCGTAGTAATTGAGAGCTGTTGTATTATTAACGCCGTGAAGAGCTTCCCTTTCCATCCCACTGGCGCTGCCATCTTTGAGAGAGGCAATCAGACTCATAGATGAGGATTGCTATCCCTGCAAAGCTGAGAGATGCTCCTCTTTAGATTTCTTAAGGTTTCAAGGCCAAGAACTGGGGATGTTTGTCATTCAGAGTGGGACCCAGAGCCATGCAAGCAAAAATGCTTTTGTCCCGTTTCCTAGGACAGTGGTGTTGGTTTTGAGTGGGCACACACTGAATCTATTTAATTCTAAAACCTAACCATAAATGTTCTTGAAGTACTAATAGTGAATCTAAGAAATGCAGCACCAACTTTATTTCAGGAGGTCTTCTAGCGAGGCTGACTGAACAAGCTCTCCCATCTCTTACCCTCTCCAGGGAATTGCGGTTAATGTTTTCAAATAGCCCTCTAAGGCTAGGTTTAAGGTCTGCTAGAAAAGCAGTGACCCATCTTCTCAGTGACCTGTTGTTTCTCACTCCTGTCTAGTTTCCGCCCAGTTGCACCTTGAGCTGGATTAGGGCAGTGATCCACCCTGGGCTGGAGGGGCCTGGGGAGGCTTCCTTTCAGCCACGTTAGTCCCCAAGTCTCTTTTTCTGCATGGCCACATGAGTGTTTTGTGCTGGCAGGAGGGAAGAGACATTTTTAGGATGGGAGAGAGCATCGTGAGAGGAGGGGGAGGTTTCTGCTGACTTTTAATATCAATTGGGATACATCTACATCAGTGTTTTGTTTTTGATCATGGTTGTGCTTTAAATGAATGTCCTTCTTGTCCCTGTTTGCCCCACTTGGCTTGCATCATGAGGTGGCTGTAGGAACATGTGGCCTAGATCCTTCTGGATGAAATTCACCCAAATGATGTTCTCCAGCGGTCAGTCACCCTAGCTCTAGTCCTGTTGTAAGGACTGAAGCAGAGCTCATTTAAAACATGTATTTGTTGGTACAATTAAGACTTGTTTTAGTCTACAGATGCTCTTGTGATGCACTGCTCTACTGGGTAATGTGGGCAGAGCCTTAAGATTCATGGTGCTCTCCATGTGCTGCATTGCACCCAGAGGAGCAGAGGGAGGGCAGCAAAATGATCTCCTTTGCCAGTTGCTCTTAACAGCAGTCGGTGTTAACATGGCACCACCTCTGCAGCAGTACTGGGAATGAGGAGTTGCAGGCTGAGCCTGCTCTGGAATGGTTTTAGATGCGTTCTTTTCCTCTCGAGCCATCTGAACCTGAATTGATACCAAAATTGATACCTGCGTTGCTTATTATCCATGTTGAACCTCAGTTGGAGATGTGCAACAGCAAAAAATGATTGGTGGCTGCTTCTTAATTTTGTTGAAGCTGCAAGCTTAATATAGTGGCAGGGTCCTGCTTAGCAGTGGAGCTGTTGCCCTGCAAAGCTCAGCGAAGCACTGCTGGCTCCCCTGCACCCCCTGCCCTGCCCCTGCACTCTGCCACCTGCATCCTGAGCTCTGGCCTCGCCTGTGCCACTCCACCAGTTGTGATGGGAACCGGTTCAGGGCAGGGGTTTTCTGCGCCCACACAAGGTGAGCGTTCACTGGTCGGTGCCATGGCGGCATTATGGGGGACAGCGTGGTACCGCTGGTGGCTGAATCACAGTTAAACCTCTCAAGAAGTCCCGGCGGTTACACATCTGTGTGGGGATACAATTCCACATCTACTGGCATCGGGGAGCAGCTGCTGAGCTGTCCTTAATCCCATCTCTTCTTCTCTCGCCACAGTGTGAGCTCCACGCGTGTTCTTAATGCAGCAGCCTCTGTGCTGCCCCTCATACCCAGCTGCCAGGTTTGGGGAGTGGGAGACTGGTAGTGCGGTGCCAGGGATGCAGGCAGTGCTGGGCTAGGGGAGGGAGCCAGGGGATGCAGGCCAAGCCCTCATCTCCTCTCAGGAGCTGCATCTCTCCACGAAACCTGTCCTTTTAAATGCTCTTTTTTACATTGCCAGCAGTCTTGAACCATTTGGGATTAACAGGTTGGTAAATTGTTCTGGGCTTGAACCAAAATCATTTTGGGTGATGCTAGTGACAATGGAAGCCAGCGCTGGCCGCTAACGACGAAGTGGGTGGCTGAACTCTGATGGGAAGTCACTGGCACTGAGTTGTGGAAAAAGCTATGTAGAATGTGAAACTGTAACGAACCCTTTTAAAATTATTTATTTCGGTCCTGTTGTCTGGGTTGGAAGACAGGTTTTATATATAATCATATAGCTGTGAGAAGTGTTTTATTCATTTTGTTATGAAGCCACTAATGTTTTTGAGGGTGTAACCCTCACTGATCTGTTGGTAGGAGGTTTCTAGTCCTGGATATTCAATTCTCAGTTTTATTGCTAAAATATATGAAAATATTTGAAGAGCCTCCTAAGATTCAAGAGTAACTTGAAGAGTAGAATTCAACTGTAATTATTCCAATTAAATATCGTAATCTGTATGGTGCATATAGGTGTAGAGACCTCAGGGGGGAGGATTCCTGGGTGAGATGGTCTCCCAGGTAAATCTGCCCAGGAGACACTTCTGTCCTAGCGCAAGTGCCTGCTGGCAATTGGGAGGAACTGATAACTTCTCCTGCTTCTGTATTGACAGAGCTCACTGTAATACACGAGGATAATGATTTACCTCATTTTTGGTGGTAAAGCAAACCCGTGTTGTTAGGTGATATGGGGACACTGCAGGAAACGCTAGTATTGCTGTTGCCTATTTCATCCTTGTTACATAGCTGGATGGAGAACGGTGTCTTCAGATACAGACTGGTACCTTTCTTAAATGGTAAGCTTACGTTAAGGAAATGGGCACTCTTGTCTATAAAAGCCAGGCTAATGTCAACACACACTTAAACTAATCAAGCCAAAATAAATGTGCTGGATGGCCTTCTGCTTCTTTCTTAGAATTGCTAGGCTTTTTATTTGTTTGAATACTAGTAGGCACAGATAACCTCACTGTATAGATCTGTGCATTAGTGCACTCACATTTTTAAATGTTATTTTATTATTTTAAAACTTAGTTTCTGTTTTGTTCCCCAAGGCACATAATGATCACTTGATTCAAGAAATAAACAAGAAATTTGCCAAAGAGGTAAGCTTTAGCCCATACACTTGTTATTAATCATGAGCTAGTTGCCTTTGGTAATTATAGGTATTTTCTTTCGGCAGGTTGGTCTACGTGTTATTCACATCTGTCTCCCTGAAGGCAGCAGCAAGGATGAGGTAACTGCGGTACCTGAAGGACTCTTCCTTTTTTGCTTTCATCATAAACTTATATTTATTGCTGACATTCCTTATCACTTTGAACTGATCTCTATTAACTCAAATTAGGGTTGGGACTGCCTTTGTTCAAGTAGCAAGTATTATCCCCCTATCGGCAAGTGTGGGGAAAAAAGGGAATTAATGGGCTTGTCTGCTGTCCCCTGGCAAGCTGAGGCGGGATCAGCAGAGTAATGTTTCGGTTTCGTGTCTGGTATTTAACTGCAGCATCCCGTCATACCAGTGTGGGTATCCTATCTCCCACAGTTGCTTTTGTGACTGAACTTGATTCTTGCCCAAGTTATTCAGGGAAATTAAAGATTAAGTGATTTAGAGGGGGAAGGGGTTGAATTTATTTGCTTGTTTATTGATCTTGTAATTCTTAAAGTATGTATTACAAAAATCATCCACCCCAAATCACTAGAGGGCTGAATTCTTACCTTGTCAAAGGCATTAGGTTGGAGGCACAGCAGTAGTATCAAGTATGTTTTAAATATAGCAGATGATACTACAATATATGGTTCTGAGGCATCCAAAAGTAAAACCAGCAAAGGAATGTGCAATAAAAGATGCCACTGTTTCCAGCTGGCCTCCCTGTGCTTGGCAAATTTGATAATCTGGCGGGCTTGTGGGTTCTGTGTACTGTTTTGTATTTGGTACACTTTGTTTTTAAGATGTTACTGGCTTGCAGTGTAGTCTCAAGAACAGCTTCCGGATGTATTGAGAGGAGCTTACTGTGAAGAGTTTTAGGAGTCCAGTTTTGTGGATGATGAATAGTCAGCTACCCATTTAAGAAGGGTGCGCTTTTGAAATGAAGATCGAATACGCTTTGCTGCTGGTAAATGCATTTTATCTGCTGAGTAACACAGTAGGAAATAGGTAAATATAGTGAGTATGCAGCACTGGTTGCTGTTACTTTGAAGTAATGCATTAGGAAGTGGCTGAACTGCGTATGTAAAGAGAAAAGCAGAGTATTTTTGGTTTTTGAAGAAAGTTTCTTTCAATAGAGTTCATAGCGGTTTGCTTACTCTCCTGCTTACTCACTATGACAAAGTTGTTTTTCATCTGTTAAAATCCACATGCTGGCTTGCATTCCCTGGTTTGGGAAGGTGGGAGGGATTTCAATACCATGCACTTTGTGTTCTGCCATAACTGCCTGTGTACCAGAAAGGCAAGTCAATACAAGATTGCTTTACCCTGCACGAGTTGTAAGTATTTTAAGTGCTGTGATGATGGAAAGCTGAAGTAAAGTAAAATGTAATGGAAATGGAAAACGGAATTATTTTCCCAGGAAGCAGGAATATAGTTCAAAGTTCATTAGATTCAGGCTATTTATGAACTATATTTCCTTTAATTGCTGTGTAGGCCCCCAATGTTTTGTAGCATCTCAGGATTTTTTAAGCAAAATGTAGACGTTTTCACATCCATATTCTGGTGTATACGCTCATCCTTACTTTCTGTTAGAATGTATACCAGCCCTATTGCTGTCAAATGGCACAGGGTCTTTATATATATGCCTGTTTCTGTCTCAGAAGTCAACAAACTACAGGGGCATTTCTATACCAGTGACATACTTGTACATTCTTTGTTAACGTGAACGTAGCACGTTCTCTTGGTTCAGAGTTGCAGACGGTCTAACCCCTACCAAATTCCCCTAGCTTAACGTTGATTGCGTATCAAGTGTTTGGGCAATAGAGCTCACAATTATATTGAATAGTTTACATGAAAAGCATTTTAGGAAGTCATGGTATTAGCTAAGGAAAAAAAAAACTGATATTCATTTTCTGTTGGGTATTAGTCCGGTTAATAATTGCACACCGATTTTATTTATATGCTGGAAAGACGTGCTCACGTGACATTTCTCACATGAGAAAACTTCAGCACGTTTCATTCCACTGTATTCTGGTGAAAGACAAAATGCTTTTGGCAGCATAATGCCACGTAATATGCGTTGGCTTTGCAAAATATTTAGAACAGAGTCAGGATGGCTTAATTTGGTAAGCCATGGAAATGTAAAACAAGGAAAGTGGGTTATTGCTTTTTCATTTAGAAGTTATGGTAATATGTGAGGGAAGCAAAGGTGGCCATAAGGTAGTTTTAAAATACAGGTTGTATCCCCTTCTAATTAGATTCTTCTTTTGTCTGTTGTTCTGATCTTTAATGCTTTTTATTAACTTCCTAGATTGTCAGTGAAATCTTGAGGCTTAATGAGGATCCTAACGTGCAAGGCCTTGCCCTTGACCTCCCAGAAAGCTTATGTAGCAGTAAGGTATTAAACGCTGTGAAACCAGAGAAGGATGTGGATGGGTAAGTGAAGCACTGAGAAATAATATGAGCAGACGCAAGGCTGATGGCTCTGTAAAATCAGTTTTCCCCTGTGCTTTTCATTAATGGATTCCTCAGTCAATATGTCTAGCTGTGCTGTTGAGTAGTGATAAAAGATGCCACTGAATCAATGAGAAGTCTTTTCCTGAAGTCATTTTGATCATTATCTTTTTAATCTTGATATACTGTATATTCAGGACATGGTCTTTTCAAAGAAATGAAAAACGAAGTTCTGATTTACTGATGATACTTAAGGTATTTCAGTACTTCAGTAATACAAATGGTAGTCACAAAGTACTGAACACAAACCCCAAAATTTTCACAAGAAGGATTGATGGAAAAGTTGAAGAGAAGGTTTTAACTTTCTTATGGCACTCTCTTGCAGTTGGAGAGTAGGCTATCGTCGTTTGGACCCATTAGCACAACTTTCCAATCAGTCTGGAGTTGCACTGCCCTCTGGAGAGACCACTGGCATAATTTAGGTGTCTGGGTTACCATTGTGCTGCTCTTGCAGCCTTCTTGCTCTCAGCTGCAGACTGTTACCCATTTTTATGATTTTTTTTTTCTTTTTTTCCTCTCTTCTGTTTTTTTTGTTTTTTTTTTTTTTTAATGTCAGGAAAATAATCTGAAAATCTTGCAAATTAGTTACCTTTCCATTATCTGGAGTGCTGAAGATTAACAGAGAATGGAAAGTTCAGAGCATCCTTGTGTGTGAGAGAGAACACAGTGCAGCACAGAAACACCTGAGTTCCCCCCAGCAAGCCAGCCTGAGCCCAGAAGGATGTATTGCCACCGGCTCAGCTTGGCTCTGGCAGCGCTGGTCTGGTTCCACTGCAGCCACTGAGGTGTTTTGGCCCCATGTGCTGTGGGTAGCCCACCGCCACGAGTAAAGAGCTGCCTGTGTGTCGTGGGCTCGTGTTACGTGTTCTAACTTGCAGATCCCTTTCCTGGCCTCTCTTGAGGCTCAGCATTTGTCTCACTGGGATGTAGGATGATACAAATTAGCCACAGTAGATGGCTATCAGAGGATTTACTTTTATGAGACATGTTTGTTCTTGGGATTACCTGTTAGCCATGTTACAAGCTTTGCTGAGGATTTGTTACACACACCTTTTTTTTTTTTTTTTTTTAAACTGCCATATTTTTCCACTGCAGGTTATCCGATGTAAACCTAGGACGCTTGGTACGTGGCGATGCCTATGACTGTCTAGTTCCTCCTACAGTGTGTGCTGTGATGGAGCTTCTTGAAGATTTAGGTGAGACATTCTATCATAATTATTACATTAGTTTTAGCCTAACTAATTTTCTCAGTTTTAGTCCTGACTGAGAGACAAATATAATCTCACCTTGTTGTGTTTTCTGGTTTGTGTTGTTTTCCCACCCGACATGTATTTGTCTCCTGCTAGTGAGGAACCTCAGTGAGATCTGAATGTAATATTTGCAGAAATGGGTTTCGGTCCTATGGATTTGGGAGATTAGGCAGGGATTACCTGCCATCAGCAGATTTAATCTCACTGAAGCCACCCGAGACGTCCGAGTCTTCAAAACCAAAAATACAAACATCACTTAGGAATTTCACTTGACAGTTTTTATTAGTTTGAACAGTTGGAGAAATCTAGGTCTGCCTGTAAATAACTGCTGAGCAAATCTTTTGGTTTGGGTTGTATTGTGTAAATGCTAACATTAAAATGTAAACAAGTGACTTTACAGTGTGTGAAGATGCTGTTAGTTTAAGGCAGTGTTTCAGAAGTAGTCTCTCTTATAGCTATTCACAATTGTTGAGACAAGGATTTCTGTAACAGAACTGTAACCAGGAGGCCAAATGTACTTAGTAACAAATATGAATGAAAGAATTTGTGCGAATAAAATACCAGAAAACCAGAAGAGCAGTATTCGCTTACTAGAATTAGAGAGTCGCCAGGAAACAAATTCAAACCTGTGGTTTGTCTTACTGCGTGGGCTCCAAAAGAGTTTCCCGTAATGCCACGGCTGCTGTGGTTGTGCAGGCACACGGCACTGTCCTGTGGTGAGCTGCTTTGGCTCTTCTGGAGAGCTTTGGTAGTGAGTGGCCTGGTAAAGGGGGGAGTTCATGTAGACGCTCCAGCTCTGCGGCCCGGCGGAGCCTGGTGCTAGCACCTTTGCAGCCGAGGGTGGCTGAACAACTTGTCTTGTGCCGCGCAGGTGGAAAGACAGTGCTGCTGGTGGGAGCCGGCGGTGCGGTGGGTGCTGCCTTGCAGTGCATGCTGCAGAGGGAGGGAGCGGCGACCCTGAGCTGCCGGTGGAAAGCCCCTCAGCTGCAGACAAAGGTGAGCGCTCTTCTGTCTGCCCAGTGCCCGGGGGTCATCCTGCATCCCTGCCATCTGGGCATCCCCATCCGCCGCCCGCGTGGCACTGCTCCCCCTCGCTGCCGTTCCTGGGAGGGAGACTCGTCATTTCAGTCACGGGTGGCACTGGTGCTTACTGGTAGCCGCCGTGGGTTAGGATCTTTTCTCCTTCCTGCTTGCTCAGAAATGGTGCTCAGGCAAACAGGGGCCTCTACCAGAATATTACATATGCAGTAGCAGCTGCTATAACGTCATTATTTTATGCTGGTAGCTGTGAGAGAAAGAATTCACAGGTACAGTTTAAAACAAATGCATTAGGTCTCCCTTTTTCTTCCTCTCAGTGCGAGAGAGATGCCCGTTTTCTTTTTGTCCTGTGATATAGTCCTGTATGAAATTACTTTCATTGAATTTGTGTCTTAAAGGTTTGCAAATGATGCCTCTTTTGGGACAAGGAGGATCACAGTCTTTATCTTTGAAGACAACTGTAAAAGGATGCAGAGACATTCAGGAGCCTTAATTGAAAGGATTTAATTTACATGGTCTTCCTGGTTGCTTTTTGCAGAGCTTTTAGCAACAGTTTAGAAGTTGGTACAACTTCCTGTCAAACTTGCCAGTTTGTTCCTTAATCCCAAATTTCATAGAATAATACGACTGGGAATGTGTTGTCCTTTGGGCACGTGCAGAGGGGTTCCTAACCGAGTCCACACCACAGACCCCAGGCATTAGCTGAAGAAGAGATGCACGTTACTCCAGTGGCTGTTTCCGAGTCGCTGTAGGGGTGAGGTGCAAGGGACAGCTCTTGTGTTATATTTGGTAACGCATGCCACAAGGTGGCAGCCAATGCAAAATGATAGTGTCAAACCTCTGGGTTTTGAAGGCAAGGACAGGAGGAGGAAATAAGTTTAAGCAGCTGTGATGGAAAGTTCTCTGGCAAACCTGTGTTTTCACAGCTGCAGATGTTTTTGTCCGGCTTGTCTCAGCTCCATGCTTTAAGTGACTGACAGCACTTAGAAAACATATGCCTCTCTCGGATGGGAGCACTGTGAACTTAATGCTAGCCATGTCTCGTTCTTTAATTATTTCTCATTGCTTGGAGTTGTGCTAGAGGCCTGCTTTGGGCTGAATGGGGTGGGTTATGGGGTGGCCAGAGGTGTTTCCACTGCTTCACGCAAAAGACTTGGACCAGGCCAGAGCTGCCTGTGCAGTGCTGTCGATATGCTGGAGAGAGATCTGTTTCCTTCCATCCAGATGCTTTCCCATAATCATGCTTTGCTTTTTGGCATTTCCCGCAGCTTACCTCTCGCAGCAGGTCACTGATGGGAAACAGAATAGGAGGCCCAAGCAGGAGGCAGTTTGAGGCTTTGTGCATCAGTCTTCCCAAGTTCATTTTAACTTTTGGCAGTAAAGGAGTTTCTGCTTTGCCTGGAGGACTAATCAGCAGAGCTTGGAGGAAACCTATCTTCCTCATCTGTAAGCCTGGAGCAGCGTGTCACCAGTAACCCTCAGAGTGCTGCTGAACCTGGCTGGATGTAACTCTGTTATAGTTAACAGCTCCTAGGTAAAATCTGATGCATGTAGGGAAAACTGTCCTGTTCCATATTCCCAGAAGCTGGGGAGTCAGAAACCAAGCACAGGCTTCCTACAGGACAATGAGGCACTGCTGTCTTGTCGCAACCTGTATTTGAAGTACAACGTTATTAGATGACATGATTATAGCTGATAATAGGAATTTATTTTCTCTTGCTTCTTCGAAGTGCTGATTAACTAAAACCAGTTTAAAGGCTCACAAGGTTTCTTCTCTTGAGTTTTTTAATTTGAATTTCAAGTGAGAAAATGTGTTAGTCGATGTCAAGGTTTTTCCAAGGCTTGGAAGAATTAATTCGTATTTTGTTTTTACTGCACAATACACTGACTTTAGACATGGCTGTATAGTTTTTCTGCTTCCTCTGAATGTGATACCTTTACAGTAACAGTCTGTGTGCTGTTGTTTGGAATTATAACCTACGGTAGCATAATAACTTCACTTATGAAGTGAGGGATAAACTTAGGAAGAGTATGAGCTTTTCATTGGGGTGCATTTGTTTTAGAAAATACATACCAGGCAGGGAAAAATTAAGGGTAGGTGTGCCTTATTTGTCTTAATCTGTTGGCCGAGCCCATTTGCACTGAAGCAGTAGTCCCGAACTTAATGATGTAATGCCTTTCTTAAGTGGGTACTTACCTTTGACTAGCGCTGCTGATTTGTACTTCTTTTTAAAGGATAGCATAACGACAAGTGTTTTCCTTAGAAATTCTATCAATTTAAATGAGACACACAACACTAAGGTTGTAGGTGTTTTTGGATCAGGTTTTGTATTGCTATGGACTTGTTATTGATTCTTTTACTCGTGTACTTTTGCAAAAATATTTTGAAAGTGATCAAGAAGAAGGTATGTTTTAGTCCACCTTAGGAAAAGTCTAACAATGTAGAGGTAGCTCTGCTGGCCTGACAAACAGCATAACACCATCTGACTTAGCGTGCTCCTTTAAAGCAAGTCTTTTCTGTCCTATGGCAGGAAAAGGGAATAAAATAAATAATGCTACATTTTAATTTCCTTGCTTTGACCTGCATGAATAATGGACACACTTTGCATGGTCTTTTCCCTCCCCACTTCGTATTTTGTTAAGGTGAACGGATTATTAATGTTTCTTTTTGTTCCATTTTGGGTTTGCTTGACTTCAGTTATTAAAAATAATCATCATGGCACAGCTGAGCCATGTCCTTCAACACTCTTGAGCTTCCTGGGTTTTCAAATAAAATCACAAATGAAAGAAAGCAGTATATTTCAGAAGGTTCTGGCACAGCTGTGCATAGTTGCCATGAAGAAACGCTGTTCTTTTTGCATTGATATGTTGGATGTAAAATTAATTATGAAGTAAGAGATAAAGACTTGAGCATTTTGGTGGAAATAAGTAAGGTGTTATCATTCTGTTAAGCTTTGTGCAGATAACTCTTCAAAGTACAATCACTGCAGAGCACCTGAAGAATGACATAGTGACATACTTTCAGGAACATATCGCTTGTTGTCATTTAAAAACGGGACTGCCCAAAAGTCAATTCGGCGTTACAGGTGAAGAATGGCAACTGATGTGCTTAATCCTTTATTATGTTAGAAATAGACTTTCCAGTTTGAAAGGAGGTTATCAGATAGATTCAAATTGAAAAATACAGATTATTTTCTTCCCAAAACATGGATAGTACTTAGTACCTGTGAGGAAATTGAGTTTCATTTCAGTTGTCTAAATTCAGTCAGTCATGATTTCAGCACATCATCTTACATGTAGTGTGTATGTGAACCACATTATGCCTGTTTTAAGAGAGCTGCTATCCTACAATTTTGTTGTAAAAAAAATGAAAATCAGTCTGTCTAGGTATAATTAGGAACGGAACATTGTAAAAAACCTTGTTGAGAAGTAGGAGTGGTTCAGCTGGAGTGCATGAATAGGAGATTCCTTTTCAGGTTGGGTAAGAACCTCTTTTGGCCACAGTCTGCTCTTCCTTAGAGCCAACACTTCAGCTTGAGACTATTAGACATCTCTTAGTCATTTGCTGTCCTGGTTTTGCTGTGTTGGTAAGACCAAGACTCTTGGTACTGGCAGAAAAATACATTTCGTATCGTAAACACGTAAGTAAGCATGAAAGAACATGAGACCAGGTATATGGATCCCATAAAAGGAGAGGAGAGGGAGACTGCGTGAGAGTTTCTAATGACGATGCTGTAGACAAAGTATTTCTGCTTCAGCGTTTTATGTGCATCATATCTGTTCCTCGCAATTTGAAATTTATCTCCCAGCCTGTGAGCTAGAGGAACAGTTCTTAAAGTATGCATCATAGCAGTAGGCTTGAGCCCATAGCAGAGATGTAGACCTAGTTTTCACGTGCACTGTGTAGGGCAAGTGCATTCAGGCCGATGTGGTAGGGAAGGGGCTGTCGGTGTCTGGGCAAGAAGACGGTAGCAGGGAGCTGGTGGCTGCCCACTGCAGCTCATCCCTGAGGACTGTGGCCGGGGGGAGGGATCGGAGCAGACCATGCATAGGTCGGGGTTGCCAATGATTTGCAAACCTTGAACTTCCCAAGGTAGAGATGGAGCTGGAAGAAACCACGTAAGGAGAACACGCCTGGGTGGAAAAAGTACCTAAAACTAGTCACTGACATAAAAGATTTTCAAGGTTTTGGAAAGTAATTAGAATTGCTGTGATTGAAGTGGAACCTGGTCTGTAAACTGATGTGTAAAATGATTTTTGTGAAAAAACTTTGAATCAGGTTCCTATTCCTCATCCCATCTCTTAAATTTTGGCTGGCCTAACTTCAGACCCAGGAAGCTGAGGGCTTTTACATGTCAAATATTAATTTCAAATATTTTTTTCTTTGATCATGCATTTAAAAATGGCTTTTGTAGCAGTCAGTTTTAACTATGGCGAAATGAAATTTTTATGGAGGCTTCATGGCAAAATGGGTTTTCATTTATCTGGAATATACAGCTACTTTGTACCATTATCATTAAATACTTGGCTGGAAAGTCTGTGTTGTTGTTTTAACATTTGGTGTTCTGCCTTGGGAATGGGTGGTGCTTTTTAATCTGCTTCTACTTAAGTCTTGGTGGAGAGAGTCATATTTTGTTATGAGGTAAGGTTTCAGATTATTTATTGGCACAGCTCTTCCCAACTGAAAACATACGTACCGGTGAGAAGGCAGGGTACTACTGGAGTATTAGCTTACTTTGTCTTCAGCCTACTGCCTAGTGCGTTAGGGGTGGTTTGGCATGATGCTCGTCATTCCTTCCTCTAGCCTGCCTGGTGGGACGCAGCCTTGATGTCCAGGGAGCACCGGGCAGTCGGTCACCCTGCGGCCACATGTTTCCCCGTGTGGGCATCTCCTCGACCTCCTGGCTATGCAGCCTGTAGCATCTGGTTCCTGTCAGATGCATCCTCTGTCCGGGGAATGTGTGGTGCATTTGCTAGGGAGGTTTGGTGTGATGGTTTCATAGGTCTTTTCCACTTCCAACGTCTGTGATTTGTGTCTGATGTAGGAGATGAGCCTGTGCATGCCTCCGAAGGCTTGCTGCTTGCTTTAGCGATTTACAGGCAGTCAAAAGAGTACGTTATGGCAAGAGAGGAAAAAAAACAGTGGAGGCATGGGCATGACTCCTTGCAAGTGAAACCAAAATGCCCTGATGGAGATCACATAAATCTCTTCCAAGGACACCCAAAATTCTGTAAACAACTATTTTGCTTTCAGTGGACTCGCTCTCCCAGTCAAACAAGTTTCCGGATATAATATTTTTTAAAATACACACGGGGAAAAAAAAATTCTATAAAGTGTTTGTGATATATACTTTATTGACTCTCCAGGAACTTTTTCAATAGTTGCACATAAAATACTTGCTTATAGCAAGAGGGTTACAATTGTATCTGTGCCTATTTTTTTTTCCCTTTACATTCACTTTTTTTGAAATAAGGAAAAGGAAATCATGGTGAGGAAGGCTCTGAGATCAGTGTGTCTTCAACCCGTAGGACAACTGTTCACTGCCATGTGATACAACTTTTTCATGGAGGAGGTGGGGCAGGGCAACGAAATGAAAGGTTCAGCTGGTTTTCGAGACATTTATGGGTATGTGCAACATTAGCCATCGGAACTAGTGTTAACATTGGCTACAAAAATGATTGTGTTCTGCTGTTAAGAACATTTTTTAACATTATGATCGGTAGTCATAGAGATGAATATTTGGTCAGGTCAGTTGTTTTCTGGCATTATAGTTACGTTGGATCAATTCTGTCATAAGTATGTTGGCTGAACATTTGTTAAGATTATTACTTGTTGCATACAGCTCTCAACTGGTTCATAGTTTCATGAAGCTAAGTGGTGTGCAAAGTTCTTAGTCCTTGTCCCAGAGGCTTTGCATGGGATGATATGTCTGACTTTCAGTATATGAATTATAACTGCTAGAATGTGAATCATTATTTCGTTACAAAAAAGACCAGATTCATGTAACTGAGAAAAATCACTGTTTTTCTCTGTGTTGGTGATGTTGACTGTTACAGCAGAGGCCGCCTCCTTTTGCAGGGGAAAGTGCATCTTCAGCATAGTATTCTTGGTACACAAGTCACTGCAGCATCTTTTTATCCAAATTTGATTGCAGATTCCTCAGCATGATTTGTCCTGATGCTGGTCAAGCATTATGACTTATGTGGCCTTCTAGGAGCGGCATGTCAGTTGATATTCGCACCAGACGCAGAAGTGTAAGCAATTTGGATAAGGCTGAATGACTGTTGAGACTGCACGTTTGCAGGCAATCGTAGGAGTGTTGCAGGACTTCTGACTGAAGCCTGAATCAGCTCATTGCATTAGTCATTTGTCAAGAAAAGTAAATCTTCTCCCACGCTTTTGGCTTTGCTTCCACTTGTGGATCTCTAAGGAGTGTTAGACCATCCTTGTGTCCTCTGAGGGGAAGATGGAGCTTTTTTAGCTTTCTGCCTTTTCCGCCACAGTTACGCTCTTCTCCCCTCCTGGATGCTCAGCTGTGCCAAAAACCTGCTATCCTGACAGGATTTGTAGCTGTTCTTTCTTGGCAGGAGTGTTGGGCAGGGTTGTGTCGGAGCGCTTTTGGCCAAAAAAGAAGCTGGAACACTTGTCAGTCACAAATCAATTCATAGAGAGGCTCGCCGAGTTTGTGGCACTTGGTATTAATTTACATTTTTCAAAATATTCCCCAAATCACTGTATCTCTGAAATAATTTTTACATTCAGGCTTGAGGCAGTGCTGTGCCCATATTTTGCTTTTTTAGTGGATCTTTATACATCTATCTCTGGTGCTGTCCCTTATCTCATGGTGTTTCCGATAATTGGTACAGGGCCCTGTTTCAGAGGAGGGAGGAAAGGAAGACGCTTATGTCTTTGATTATAAGAATTTTTGTAGTAACTGGTTTTGCTCCAACATCTGTCAGGTTGAACTAAATCAGAGGCACTGATTAGCAACATGAACTGAGAAGGACAAAAATGCTTTAATTGGTATTCTTCAAAGGCATTGATTTTTGCAGATCAGGTCATCTTGCATTCCCGTCAGCTGGCCTGGTTTTCTCCTGTCAGATAATCTGACTGTACTCTTTATAATTGCCTATTTACTGTCTTTCAGCCCTTCTCTTTCTTAAGTCTCTCCAAGTTACCTTGTTGGACAGGACTTTGGACAATGATAGGGCTTTTTCTTTGAAAGTGTGTAATCCCCATTAAATATTATTGGTGCTGACTCTGACCCCACTTGCCTGATTTCACAGTTTGTTTACTTGACTTCATTTTAAATGCTATTGTTCTTAAATTTCATGGGGGGTAAGAATCAAGCCATCAATTTTGATTTTTTTGTTGTTGTTGTCTGCAACTACTTTGCTCAAAAGACTATTGCTATATAAGTCTGAATATTACAAGATGCATATTCAAGAATGTATTTCTAACATTAAATGCTTGTTTTGTTTCTGGGGGGGTGTTTTGGGCTGTCCCTAGCTTCATCACGTGGATGTGGTGGTAGTTGGCAGTACAAAACCTGATGATGTTCCTGTGAGCTGGATAAAGCCTGGAACCACCATTATCAGTTGTTCTCGTGACTCGCTGTCAGGTAAGAGGCGTTAATAGTTCTTGAAAGTGATGTATGGTGAGTCTTTGAGATAAGTGTGTGGCATGTTGGTGACAACACAATGTGGTTAAAAGCTACATCTTCGGGAGAGGGCCTTTAAACGTGCGTGTTTGTGTACAGGGAATGTATACACGTGTCTCTGGTGTATAAATAGGAAAAAGATGTCAGGTGAGGGAAGAACGGCTGGAACAGATTATTCGTACCAGGATTGTTAAATAGGCGATGATCCTATGGATTCAAAGAATACAGAAGGAAGACTTTTGGGTCATCAGATAAGCTGTTATTTAGTGCTGTTTTGTACAGTGTGTTATCCTGTGACTTCTGTGGACTCACCTGGAACATGGGGAAAAGAGAAGAGAGGCAAAAATATCAGCTGCAAAGTGCTGTGAAGCTGTGTGCAGAGAATGGTGCAGGAGGGAGTAGAGAAATCATGTGTAGCTAAGAACAGGCACAATGTCTCCTGCAGTAATTAGTCCTACAAAAAGAGCTTGGATTCCTCTCCCTCCTCCTCCCCTGACTGGTTGGGGAGGGGGTATATGTTCATTAATTTCTCAGTTGAAAAATGCTGCAGAATTTTATTAGGAATGAAACTAAGAAAGCTTCCCAGAAGTTCTTCTATTCTACTGGTAGAATTGCATTTCCTGTAAAATTCCATAAAAGTCCTGTGAAGATCTCTAGATATTTTCTAGATTTTTTCGTATGTATATGAATTTGACTGTTCAGTGTCCAGATGGGATTATGCTGCGAATGAATAGGAAAATAAAGAAGTACATGGGTAGTGTGATTCGTTAATGTGTTTTTCTAAATCTATCACAAGTGTGCTTATTGACATCTATTGATACAAAACTGGGGAAATGGGCACGAGGCCAAGGAAATCTAATTGTGTGGTTCTTAAACTAGGGATATTCCCTAAGGACAAATTAAGCAGACACTCTATGCAGAGCTAATGCAAGTACAGGCTCATAATAAAGCAGCTGCTGTTCCCATGCAAAGCACGGCCTTAGCAAGAGATTCCTTTCCTTGTCTTTCGTCATATCCTCTTGACTTGAACACACACTGCAGGTGTGAGAGATCTGGGTTATTATTCGCTCAGTTGTCTGAAGGCATTTGGGCATTCATCTTCCACCTCCCAGAACAGTGCCTATCAGAGCACTAATGAGGATCTCAGGGGTGGGTGCCAAGCCTTATACCTTGCTGATGCTGCACAAGTTGTCCAAAAATATTTCATGTTTTCTTTTTCCTAGCCTAGTGATTAGGAGGCTCCTTGCATCTTTAATGCCCACTTATTTTGCATAGGGATTGTTGAATATAACTGTTAAGTATCTGTGGGGCAGGACTTGGAGGATAGGTCTCTTCAGCAGGTACCCAACCTACTAGTATAACATACTCTTATATGAAGGAGGAATAGGGGAGAAAGGGAAGAGAGGGAATGGTGGTACAGCAGTAGCACCTGTAAATAAAGAAATGAAAAGGAATGGCCCCTCCTCATTTTAATCCTTCTAAGCAGAAACCTCTTAGGTGTCAGACTTGGGGTAGAGGTGCAGGTCTATGAAGGCAGGATGGGGGTAAGCCGATACTTGCAGTCTGAGCGGGCACCGCTAATGACTGACTCCCGTCTCTGCGTGCAGCCTGGTGCATGTCCCACTTTCAGATACCTAGTTCTCTCCTTCCATTGCAGCAGGGGTCTGGGTCTTCAGGGACATAAAAGTTATGCAGTATAACTGCATGCCATGTCTTGAGACTTAAGTATCTTCATGCCTTAGTTGCTCTATAGAACTATAGATAATATTAGTGTTTCCCTTCCCTAAAAGAGTGCTGTTAGGAAAACTGCATTAAAACATTTGAGTGGTGTTCACGTACCACAGCAACGTTCATTCTTAAGGCACAAAACGTAAGATTTGGCAAAAGCATATAGATTTCTTTGCATTTTTCAAGTGGTAGCAGTGGGCTGCGCCAAGTGCAGCATTTCTTTGGAAAGGCAGCATGAGATTTTTAGCAAGATAATTTAAATAGAACTTCTCTAGTGAATCTCCATCTGTCTTTATGGTTATGCTTTTGAGATTGTCAGCATCTTGGAGAAACTCCGAAAGAATAGCAGAAATGCATTTTAGCAGCTTTAAGAAATGCTGGCCGCAAGACTTACTAGGGAGGTACGTGAAACATGGGTGTCTGTTTGACAGGAAGAATGCACTTAGTTTAATTGCAAGATATTTATTGAAAGCCTATTGTGGAGCAGTCGTGACCTTGGAGAAACAACCGAGTCTTACAACTGACTCTTCACTTTCAATATGTGCTGGAATCTGGCTGAGGTGCTTGGAAATTGTTCTGGGTTTTTTCTTGCTTTAGAAATGTCCAACTTAACATCTGTGGGGCCACAGGAGCTAAATGAAGCCTGAAAGCAACAACAGCCATGAAATCTTTTATTCTTGCTAGATGATGGATAGATTTATATCTTATGTAGGTATACATGTAGTCTAACACACTCGCATGTTTTAAAAGCACTCAAAATTTACAAGGACATAGCTGAATTGGGCAGCTGTAATGATGTAAGCCAGGACAGTAGAGCTAAAAGTGCTTGCTCCAAAGTGACAGAATTCTTTTTCAAGTATTTATTTAATCTGATCAAAGATTTTTAACTTACCACAATTTTAAAACATGCTACAATTTCTAGCAGTGCAACATCTTTCTGCTGCACTAATGATTTTGGAATCAGGTGAGTGCTGGTAGTGTCTTGCAGGAAAATACTTTATATGTAAATGTATAGAAATGAAAAATCAAGTTTCTGAACAAAACTTAAGGGTGCCAAAATTATTTGGGATTTGATGTCCAGCTCCTTTGGGGTCACTTGAAAGCTGAAGCCCATATGGTTTAAGTGCGTTAGTGGGAAATTCAACCATTTCCCCACCTCTTCTCTATTCTAACCTGCCTGAGCAGACAGGTAGTACACAACAGCAACTCTCACCCATCTCCACAATAGGTACGAATAGACGGGTGGAAGGGCCTTCGTTAGGGTGAGTCAGAGGAGGGAGCACAATGCCTGCAGTTCAGCTGATCTTCTGGCCGTAATCCAAAGCAGAGAGTGCTATTCCAGCTCCCATCTGGAAAATTTATCCTAAAAGAGCTGTTGCAATCCTGTGATTGTCTTGCTAGCTCATGTGTGCATGACTTTCACTTCTAGCTTCACCTTCACCCCTGTAAAAGCCTGGTTAGTCATTTGTGGGGTGAGTGTGTAGCATAGGCAGCCTGAGAGAAGTAGTTTATTGAAGGGAAATGTCTAATTCTGATATGTATTTACACACATGCTAGCTCTGCCCTGATAAAGAAGTCATACTAAGCCAAATAACATAAAAAGTTGAAATGTTTCTGTAAAGCACAGCTGTCTGAAGGGGGTTTTAAACTTCATTCTTCCTACTTCATTTGTCTCTTTGGCAGTTCTCCCAGCCTGGTCTCAAAGCAACAACAGTTGACTTACGACTGTGACAGACTGTTCCAGTAAAACTCCTCTGTCTGAGTCTAAAACTGAGCATCTCCAGAAGACTCTTTTTTTTTTTTTTTTTTTTTTAAATGGCAAGTGTTAATGCAAGAAGGACTTTTCAGACACTTTCTTAATTAGAGTTTAATGTCAGGACTGTCACCTTCTGCTTGGTTAGCTTTGTCACTGACATATAGAAGCCTGCTGGCAAGAAAGGTTGAGAAAGGATTAGAAAACATACTGAATGAGGCTGAGGGTGTCTGCAGAAAGGGTCTCTTGCGAGAGAGTGGGCTGGAGCTGGGCGTGGTGTGGTGGGGTGCTGTGCTGGCTCCTCTGCACCCCTCTGCCTGCCACCAGCTCCAGCCTCAGGTTTCTGTGCCCTGCTACCACCAGGACCCTTGTCAGGAAGGGTAATTGTGCAAGGCAACGTGAGCGTTTTATGATCGGTATGGATGGAATGAGTAGAGTGAGAGCTTGACCAGGTCAGAGTTTGCACTTCAGTTCCCCTGTGGGGGAAAGGTTAAAGCTGTCAGCGTACAGTTGTTATTTTATTACAGTTATGTCTACGCCCTTCAGAATGTGACTAGGGCCTTGATATGCCCTCAGAGACTAGGATGTGAATTTTGGAGAAATTGTGTCTAGATAAAAGTCAATAAGCAACAACAGAAGAACCAGCCAAAAGAAAGATTACAGGAAAATGACAAAATAATATGGTTAGTTAGGGTAGCTAATGTATGATAATTACATGATATATTGCCACTAGAAACAATTATAACTGTCTCTAAAGTTGGAGTCACTCTGAATTGTGTAGACTCTTCAGAATATCTACTTTTAATGTCACATTGATGAAGATAACTTTTGCTGCTCAAAAAAACTTGCATATTCTGATTCCAAGTTATAAACCCCATTGCATAATAATCCTATATAGTATTTTGTGATCATTTCATGTTCTCTCTTGCTGTAATGGGTGTTTGGAAAAGAAGACAGTCTTTACCATGCTCATTTAGGTGTTCTGTTTAAAAATATAAATAACTTTACAAATCCTCACAGCTGTCTGTTTTTTGGGTTTGTGTTTTTTTTTTTTTTTTTTCCTCTCCTCCAAAAGCAATTATTTGGCTCCTGGAATGAATCTCTGTGTTTCCTTATTTTCTTTTTCTAGTATGTGTATGCTTCATGATATGCATGTGTGTGTTTGCGTAATATGCTTCAGAGCATACCATTGCTCTCTGATTTTCACACTATATCCATCCTCCTGGGTGATTTCATTTGAAGTATTAAAGAAGCCACCTATAATTTTGTCAGTGACATTGTTAAATTTCAAGTCAACATTCGGAAATTTTTTCTTTGGGCATAGCCTTCAAACACGCATTCTCCCACTCACAAAAGCTTTGTGATTTATTAGTGCAATACTTTTATTTTACAGAGAAATACAACTATGGTCACCAAAACAACCATGCTGCTGAAAACGCTGTTGGTTCTCTTGCAGTAGCAATGCGAATGCAGGTTAGTGTAACTTCAAACATTGTAAATTTGTTGCTTTTTCTGTAAGTTGCAGAAATTGCTTCTACAGTTTAGATTTTGATTTTTGTTTTGCTCACCTGCCTTCCATTTTAACAGCAACTCTTAATCAGTTAGTTAGGGTGAGTCATGCCTGTTACATTTACTTAGAGAAAGGTAAATTAAAAAACAAACACGTCATAATTCTGATGATTATAGTAAAGCTTGGCAGAAGCACTTGTATCAATAGGCTAACGTTACTTGTTCTGTTAAGACAGTGAAGATTAATTATATCTGCACATGTTTTTGTGGCGTGATGGATAGAGGGTCCAAAAGTTTGTTGGTTTATGTGGAAGCAGCATGAGTCAGTCAGTGAACAATTAATATCTTCCATTATTTTTAAGGTGTGAGAGAATAAAAGTAATTTTCCGTTTTACCAGAATAAAATCTCCACGTGCCTAATTAGCAATTTTTCTCTGCCACTTACGTGTTAATGGTCTTGTCTCTTTCTGAAATGTGGACAAACAACAGGACAGTAATAGTGCAGTGGTTGTTTTTTCTTTCATCCCAAAACCATGAAATGGAAAGATTTTTAAGTTTATTTTTTGTTAGCCTTTGCCATAAACGCTATTTCAACATACTCGTGAGATCATTTGAAATTAGTGTTCAGCATTTATGATGCAGCTGGTGTGTGCTGTTTTCTTCTTTAAAAAACAGAACATGGTAAAAAACACGGAGCGATGGATCCAGTCCCAGCAGTACAGGAAGTGGGACCTCCGCTGCTTGAAACTGCAGCCCCTCTCCCCAGTGCCCAGGTAATAAGTGTTTTTTTTAAAATTAAAAAAAAAGAGTAGGCGAGTGTTAAATGTGACAATGAACTTAAAAATGGTCTGTGCCTAATTATTTTTTAATCTGCTTATGTGGACTACATGGTGTGCCTTTTTGTTGTATGCCTCATTGTGACCATGTCCTTCTGTTTCCTATCAAATTTTACTTTTATGATGTGCATTGGAGCCAAGCTTTATTTAATGAAGACCTAAAGCTGCAAGGTTTCATTGAGGGAGGGAGGTGAAGCCTTGTGGCACGTCAAAAGAAATACAAAATATAGCAAGTTCCTAATCACTAAACCCTAATGTAGGAAGGTGTTTACGGATCTGGTTAAGGCCCAGTGATTTCAGCGGCATTTGATCTTGTATTTATTTTCTTCCCTCAGTAGAAGTGCTTTCTTCTGCGTTAGACTTCTAAATTCCTGTGTAGATGTGAAAAGCAGGAAGCTTATTTATTCTCATAGCCAGAATCTTTTCAGTTTCTGTCATTCACCTGCCAAGGCTCATGTCCAGCCTGCAGGGATTTCAGGTCTGCCTTGGCATGGTTGCTGACATCTCTGACATTTAGAGCAGCCTGAGTCCTTTGGTGTGCTAGGGTGCTTTGCTCTGTGTTGGTTGTGTTGGGTGACGGAGAGAGGAAATGACGACTTGAAGTGAGGTTCTGCCACGTAGGAAAGCTTTGTGTGCTTATTTGTATGCGTGCTTCTGGGCCATGCAGATGATAAAGGGACTGGAGCACCTCACCTAGGAGGAAAGGCAGAGAGAGCTGGGAATGCTCAGCCTGGAGAAGAGAAGGCTCAGGGGGATCTTATCAATGTGTATAAATACCCAAAGGAAAGGTCCACAGAGGATGGAGCCAGGCTCTTTTCAGTGCTGCCCAGTGACAGGACCAGAGGCAATGGGCACAAGTTGAAACATAGGAAGCTTCATCTGAACATCAGGAAACACTTTTTCACTGTGAGGGTGACCAAGCGCTGGCACAGACTGCCCAGGGAGGTTGTAGAGTCTCCCTCCTTGGAGATATTCAAAAGCCATCTGGACACAGTCCTGGGCAATTAACTGGCTCTAGGTGGCCCTGTGTGAGCACAAGGGATTGGACCAGATGACCTCCAGAGGTCCCTTCCAACCTCAGCCACTCTGTGATTCTGTAATTCTGAATCCCACTGCTGTGTTTTTGGAAAGCTGTAACAAAATGTTTTCTTTTCTAAGCATTTTGATTCAGTTTTCATTGTCTCTTACAACAGTTTAATAAGAATGGACACAATTGTAATTTAAAACAGAGATGCCAAAAGAATGAGTTTTCTATTGTACCCGGGGGCGCAAGGGGGAAGAAATGCTTGAGCTTTTCCTGGGCCAGCATGTAATGTTTCTAGAATTAAAGCCTGAAAAATCTATCCTTAAATAATACAGTTAAAAGGTAGATAAAGCATGTGATGTCATGAGTGTGATGGTGAAAAAACTCTCAAAAAATTATTCCCAACCCTTTCTATGACATTGTGTGTTTAGTACATAAATAGTTACATAATTAATATATAATGGCATATAATATAACCAGTAATAGAACTTCCATTTATTTGACAACTCTATAGCTTTATATCTTTTTTTTCTTTTAAATGTAAAATAACTCATCAGATGGAAAGTATCCCGCAATAAAATGTAATCTTACAGTAATACACCACGTTGTGTGGAAACAGATGGAGTTTTCATTGAAAATGAGGCAAAACGGCTTAAGCAGTAAAACTAGGAACATCTGCTTTTTGATTTCTGTGAGAACTGGGTGTTAACTGAAGTATTTCCAAAGATATTGGAAATGGAACGGAAGATTTTCTTACAATTATGCAGTAAAAAAAAAACTTCCAGCACACAGGCTGAGTAGATGTAGAGCCTTCCCCCATCTTTTAAATTTTCCTGTATTTTGTAAATTATGACTTACCATTGTCAGTGGTGGACTTCTTGCTTAGCAATTCTCATTCATGCAGAAGAACCTCTGTTGCACATTTCCAGTAATATTGAATAACGTAACTTATTGAATAATTCTGTATTTCCAATATAGAGAATATATTGTCAAACTAAAAGAGCTAGCTACAAATGTAGACTTCTAAATGCTAGTTATAATCAAATCTTTAATTTCCTGTGTTTTAGAAAACACTTTTACCAGAAATAATAGACCAGATGTAAACATTTCATATGTGTTGTTTAGCCCCAGTAGTAGTTAAGGTATAAATGTCAATTCATTGTGAAATTATGCCTTTTATCACTCTATTACGTGTATCAGTGTGCAGTCTGTCATTAAAGGGGTTCAAAGTTGTTAAAAGTCTAGTTGCCTTGAAGGTTCTTCAGGGAATTTCAGATGGGAAAATGACAACAGCAATGGTTTTACCAATGGAGAACTGTTAGCATCCAATGTCAATTTTACTTGACTTCTAAAAATATTTGTAATTTCATTTATCTAGAAATTCTTTAGCTTTTAATTTGTTTATAAGTGCACAGCTTGGTTAGTTTTGCTTCTTCCACTTTTTGCCAGTAGTGGTACCTGCAGGGTGGGAAAAGCCTCGTTGTTTCTCCCAGAACTCTGTGGGGGAGGCATTTGTGGCCCAAGAGATGAGGGAAATAGGAAGGCCTGAGATTGCAGGGCATCTTGGTAGTCTGGCCTGAGATTTGACCTAATAACTTCTGTCTTTTAGTAAACAGCTGATATATTTAGTAGGAGGGAAAAAAAGGCAGGTTAACTTTCTGTCATATTGGTCTACAACCTTCTACCCTTGCCAAATACATCAATTGCTTTCATAGGAGAATAGTCGCCCTACAAATTTGCCTTGCTTATATCTTTAAGGGACCACACTTTCTGTCATCAACTTACCAGTATTTTTCTGGGACTCAAGCTGGTTTTATATAGAGAGTTCTGAATGAAAACTTTAAATATTCTTTGTCATGTGATGTTTGTAAGCCACTCCATCTTGTGTTCTCGATACATTTTTATGGCTAGTTGTGTTTTAAGTAATGCATAAGAAAGCCAAAGGTATGTCCTTCTATGCAAGATGTGCTTAGTATGTCTTCGAAAGAAAGCAGTTTCCAGGTTAGTATGTGCAATGAAATGGTCTGCAACCTAACCATTGAGTGCTCTGATTGAGTAGCTTCTTGTCCGGTAGTAATGGATTATGTCATTATTTGGATGGATGATTTCTGGGTTTCACTTAGCTGCTGCAGGGTGCAAAAGTGGGATACTTGAGAATTAGAATTGAGTAATGGTCCCAGTTTAGCATATCCTCCAAGAATTGCAAGCAATTAAGTTGGCACAAACTGATCATTTGCTGGTGGATGCAGAACAGCTGAAGTCCACGCGTAGAGTTGAGATCTGGCAGTAGTTCTGTGTTCATCTGTGGATATTTGAGGTCTTGCAGACTGTTGGAAAGTTCAGGGCNGTGAGCGATTCAAAGCCAAAGGAGACAACTCCTCACGTATTGTGTGCTAGGCCCTGGACTTTACTGCCGCGAGAGCTTGTAGCTGCTAAACTCTTATGTGGACATAAGGAGCAACTAGGTCAAGCTGACAAATG
>VYZW01036123.1:0-33778 GCA_013401315.1 Balaeniceps rex
GCCAGTTCCTGCAGAACGTCAGGGAGGTGTCGCAGCCCCACCTGTACCGCCGGCTGCGCCGGGGGGACCTCAGCCTCCGCAGCCTCCGCCAGCTCGCCCACGCCGTCCTCTGCCTGCTCGCCCCCCACCGCCGCCCCCCGGCCCCCCCCGAGGGGCCGCGGGGGGAGAAGAAGTGTCTGAACGGGGGCTGCGGGGTGCCGGAGGAAGAGGAGGAGGAGGAAGAGCGGCGCGAGTCGGACTCGGAGGAGGAGAGCGCCCTGGATTGCGGGTTGAAGCTGAAGAAGGTGAGCTTCATCGAGAAGGCGGAGCGGCGCGGCGGGGAGCCCGGCGGCCCCGAGGACGAGAGCTTCCTCGAGGAGGGCAGCCCCACCATGGTGGAGAAGGGCATGGACCCCGCGTCCGTCTTCGAGCTGTGCGAGGATGAGGAGGAGGCCGAAGGTCCCCCCTGCAGCCCGGTCAAGGCGGCGGAGCCGGCAGTGGTCCCGCGGGCCGGCCGGAGGAGGCGGGCGGCCGAGGGCCGGGAGGAGGAGGAGGGTGAGGAGGAAGGGCGGAGGCGCAACCGGGCATCGTGGATCGACCCGCCGGAGGAGGACTACTCCACGCAGCTGACGCAGGCGGAGGTGGAGAGCTGCATGAAGAAGTACGAGGTGAGCGGCCCCGGGGGGGGCACGGGGCTGGTGGGGTGCGGTGTATGCCCCCCCAGCCCATGGCAACGTGCTCTTCCTCCTCCTCTTCCTCCCCAGGACACCTTCCAGGACTACCAGGAGATGTTCATCCAGTTCGGCTATGTGGTGCTCTTCTCCTCCGCCTTCCCCCTGGCCGCCATGTGCGCCCTGGTGAACAACGTCATCGAGATCCGCAGCGACGCCTTCAAGCTGTGCACGGGGCTCCAGCGCCCCTTCGGCCAGCGGGTCGAGAGCATCGGGCAGTGGCAGGTGGGCTGGGGGCCGGGGGGGCCTGAGGGGGCCTGGCGGGGCTCCCGGCCGGCCGGGGGCTCATCCCCAGCACCATCGCTCTTGCAGAAGGTGATGGAGGCCATGGGCATCCTGGCCATCGTGGTCAACTGCTACCTGATCGCCCAGTGCGGGCAGCTCCAGCGCCTCTTCCCCTGGCTCAGCCCCGAGGGAGCCATCATCTCTGTGGTGGTGCTGGAGGTACGGTGCTTGTGCCCGAGGCTGCCACGGCCGTCTGTTATTGTAGGGTCTCCCGGTGCGTGACGAGGTGTTGCCTTGGCTCAGCCAGCCAAGGGCTCCCGCAGACCTTCCCCTCCTGGGATGGGGTCCCAGCCCCGAGCCCTCCGCAGGCAGCGGGTGCTGCCAGGCAAGGCGCCGGGGCCCAGAATCCCCCAGGCTGTTGTTGTAGGGTCTCTCCGGCCCCCCCATCCCTTGCGGGGTGCATTTGGGGAGGGGACGGTGGTGCCCACAGGGCCGGGGGGGGATGCTCAGCCGGACCCGCGCTCCCCCCGCAGCACTTCGCCCTGCTCCTGAAGTACGTCATCCAAGTGGCCATCCCCGACATCCCCGCCTGGGTGGCCGAGGAGATGGCCAAGCTGGAGTACCAGCGCCGCGAGGCCTTCAAGGTAGGCGATGCCGGGACGGGACCCTCCCCGGGGTCGAGGACAGAGCTGGGACTCCCCATCCCTGGGGCTGGCGGGCTCCCCGAGGCGTCCCCAGGGCTGACGTGCTCCCCGTCGACAGAAGCACGAGCGGCAGGCGCAGCACCACTTCCAGCAGCAGCAGCGGCGCAAGCGGGAGGAGGAGGAGCGGCAGCGGCACGCCGAGTACCAGGCCCGCAAGGAGCGCGAGTCCAGCCGCGACGAGGCCAAGCCCGAGGCCGCCGGGCAGGACCCGGCCCACGAGAAGAGCCAGAGCAAAGGGAAGGGCTCCGGGGGCTCCTCGCACGGCTCCGACAAGCCCAAGCGACCCAGCTCCCTGCTGGCCACCAACAACGTGATGAAGCTGAAGCAGATCATCCCTTTGCAGGGCAAGTTCCTCTCCGGGGGGGCCGGGGCCGGCAGCACGGCCACCGCCAGGTCCCCCCAGTCCCCTACCGGCAGCGAGAACAAACTCCCCGGCTTCCTCAGCTTCAAGTTCCTGAAATCCCCCGAGACTAAGCGGGACGCAGGGACCGAGAAGGTCCAGTCGCCCACCAAGCCATTCAATCCCGGCAAGCTCTTCAACTTCGGCAAGTCCGAAGGGGCCGGGGGCAACGGTGCCGCGGCCGCCGCCTCCCCCCAGCCCCGGCCTGGCCCCTCGGCGGACACAGGCGAGCGGCCGGTCCCCAGCAAGTCCCATCTCAACGGGGTGCCGGAGGAGGGGGGCCGAGAGGAGCCGGAGAGCCGGGCGGAGGAGGAGAGCGGGGGCTATAAACTCTAACCGGACCTTTTGGGGGAGCGGGAGCGAGCGGGGCTGCCCGCTCCCCCCTCCAGGCAGCCGCGGACATCGTCACCCTCTCGCCTCCTCTCGCCGTCCCCCACCGCAGGGAGCGCAGGGCCGGGCTGAGCCCGCCGGGTGCCAGCACTGGCCCCTCGCTCTGCACCGTCCCCTCTGCTGCGTCCCCTCGCGTCCCTCCAGCCCCTCCGCTGGGACCCGCCGCCGCCCCGGCTCCCGCTCCGGCGGGGGTCCGGCCGCATCCTGCACCAAGGACACCCGAGCAAAGCGCCGTCGGTGCGAGCAGCAGCAGGGTCTGGCCGCGGCCTCGGATGGAGCATCCCGACAGGCTTCCCTCCCGCGCCCCTCCGCAGGCTCACGAGCAGGAGATGCCCCGGTCCGGCTCCGCGCCATGAGCCTGGGGTCCTGGCCACCGGCTCCGCACCCACCGCCGCAAGGAGATGCTGCAGTCCAGCCCGAGGAGACAGAGGGGAGCTCGGCGCTGCCAGATCCAGCAGGACCGGCCCGCCGGGCCGGGCACCCCATCTCCGATCGTGGAGGGACGAGGCCACAGCACTCGCAGGAGTGGCGAGAGGAGCCCGATTCATCCGTGCCTACGGCCCCTGCCGTACAGCCATCGCCCGGGGTCCCGCCGGCACCGGGGCTGTGCCCTGCTCCGTCCCGCTCCCGGCAGCCTCCGCGTGGATTCCTGCCCAGCACCGGGACATTCTCCTGCCCGACGCCCGGATGGCCGGGAGGGAGGGGGGTGAGCGGCGAGCGCCAGCCACCTGGATTCCCATGCATGGGCAGCATTTCTTGCACTAAAACCGAAACAAAACCCAACGCGAGCGACTCTCTCCCCTTCTTCGCCTGACGGCTCGAGGCGGCGGAGGCGAGAGCTGGCACCGGTGCCGCGGTCGGCAGAGCCCGGCCGAGTGTGGGCAGCAGCCCCAGCGACTGCAACGCGAGCCGGGACGGTCCCTTCCCCTCTCCGCTTTCTTATTTCGTGGAATTATTTCGCAATAAGGCACTCGCACCCGAGCCCGGGAGAAGGAGCGGGGCTGGGGGGGGGGAAACGCGAGCTCTCCGCAAGGGTCGGGGGGTGGGAGCAGCTTCGCTTCTGCCGGGGCAAAGGTTTTGCCGTCGCTGGGTCTGGTCTTAGTCCCTCAACAGCCGCCGTCCTCGCCCCGGCTGTGCGGGGAGGGGGCTGCTCCTCGCTTTTCAGCGGCTCCGCTCAGCGCTGCTTTGCTTTAGGGGCCAGGATGGGGTGGTGGCACCCCAAGGTGGTGCCCACGGGTGACCTGGCTGGGGCCATCCAGCCCTGCCGGCTCCCTCCTGCCCCTCGCCACCAGCTCTGCGCTTTGCCCGCCGGCCACCAACCATTTCCAAAGCGAGCGGGGGAGAGGCGGGGGGCTGCCGGGAGCCAGGGGGACGCCCGGGCGGCCGCCCCATCACTGTGCCTGGTCCAGGCCCGGGCGGTCAGGCGGGGTCTGCGCACCCCTCTCTCCCCACGGCCTGGGCTGTAGAAAACGTCAGGTTGTTTTTTCCCCCCGCCCGTCTCCTTCCACACATCACGTAATGGTTTTTTTTGGTCGTTGAATCAAGCCATTTTATACAGCAATAAGGGCAGGAGAGGGCAAAGGCTTCATCTGCTGCTCCGCTCACCTGTGCTGCCGATGCTCTCCGGGGCCAAGGGCACCGTCCCCCCCGCCGGGGTGGGCTCCCTGCGCCGCGGCGGGGACAAGATCCCCACGGCGGCTGGGGACAGCCCCGAGCTTTGCTGTCACCAAGACCCGCAGGGCCAGGGCCGGCTCCCCGCAGACAGCCGTGGAGGTCGGGCAGAGCCCTCCCCGGGGCACAGGGGGCCGCTGGCCCCCCCACACCAGCCACGGCCTCTCCTGGGTGCGAGGAGCGAAGGATGCGGGAGAGATTTCTGGGGCGAGGGCCAGGGAAAAGGGAGCGCTGGGAAACTGGGGCACACGGGCCCTCGGAAACCCAGCGAGACCAGCACCACCGCGGCCGTGCCCCGGAGCGGGAGCAGCAGCGCGTTAAACGATGGCAGGAGAAAAGACCCCGGCCCGGCTGGGGGTACCAGGTAACCCGAAACACCCACCCCTGCCCGCACCCCCGGCCCTCGGGGCTCTGCAGAGCCCAGGGCTCACCCCACGCCGGGCTGCCCTGCCTGCACGCACCCCGAGAGCAGGCAGGGCTGCAGGCAGAGGCGCAGAGCGCTCTCCCTTTCTCTATTTCATTTAGTTTCTCTGCTTGGGTTTGGCTGGTCGGAGCCAGCCCTCATCTCTGCCACTGTCGAACACACGCTGGCCCTACGGGGAGTTTCTTTTATCCCATTTCCCTCCCGAGAGTAACAGCCCTGGTACCACCTATTCCTGCAGCGCGTGCCGGAGGAGAGGGCAGCGTCCTGGACCCCGCTGTCCAGGGCATTTTTAAACATTTCTCTATAAAAAGCATTTCTACAAGCGGCCGCCTGTCACTCCTCCGGGCAGTTACTGTACAACGGAGGGAAGAGTTCAGTTGTTTTGGTTTGTTCGTTTTTTTTTTTTTTTCTTTCCCTTGCTGTGTTTTCTTTCTTTGGAAATTAAAAGAAATGAAGGGGGTTATTTATTTCTTTTTAATTTATTTTGTCATATTTTTGTAAAACCTGCAGAAATGCAATAAAAATATATTTCAACAAGCCTGAGGCGTGGGCTAAATTATTGCCTGCAGCGGCTTGCACAGCGCATGCGCTCACGGGACAAATCTGAGGTCTCCTGTCCCTGGGGAAGGTGGAAGGGGACGTTAGGGACGCCGTCACCCTTCACAGTCCTCTAACGCAGGGCAAAGCTCCGAGACAGCGACCCAAGGACAAGCCCCACCGGCGCGGTTCGATGCCAAGCGCCCTCCGGCAGCCACACGGCAGCTCTCGCGCGTATTGCCGCGTAGAGGAAGAACAAAGAAGGTTATAATCCTCTAAATTCTGCAAATTTATTATACACAGTATCAAACATGGAATAGTTTAAAAATAAATGCAAAAAATCCAATGGCCGTGACATTCGACTAACAGTGTATTTACAGTCACTCCACGAGGGCAGCCCTTCTGCCAGCATGCAGCTTTCAGGAAAAGCCACCTTCCCCCAGCCCCACCAGACAATTATTTTTGCAAAAGAGGAAAATTCAAGTTGCAAAGACAGGTTGGAAGTAACACAGACTCACAAGCTCGACCGCTGCACTGCAAAAACCAGCCTGGGATTTGTGTGCTGAGCGGAGCGGAGGAGTGAGCAGCAGTTGCGGATGACAGAAAGCTCTGAGCCGCGCTCAGACGCTCAGCTGTGATGTGCGAGCGGCCGAGGACGGGGTGGTTTAACTAAGAATACCCAATAAAGCCCGTTAATGGCACACGGCGCGCTGATTAATAAGAAATGAATGCGTTTGGAAACCGGCACAACCGTAGCACAGACAAGGCAGTGACTCAGCTCCGAGCATCCGTTCAGATTTCGTGCTATTTCTTACAGCGAGCCATTAGTCATCCCACGTCCCCGCAGCCCCAAGAGCCACCAGTAAGGAACAAACCAGACAGCTAGTCCTGCTCTCCACCAGCTCGCCCCTTTTCGCACACGCTTATCAAAGCGGGGGAGAGTATTCGACCTGTTCGGCTGCCTCAAAAATAAAAGCACGGTGTGTGTTTAACAGCAACATCCCAGGGATTACAGCACCGCGATTCACTGCAGAGCGACCGGGGACGAGTCATCCTGGGGATGTTCATGGAGCTGGTAGCAACGAGGCGAAGCGAAACGTTACTGCTAGTCGCTAGCCAAATAAAGTTTGCTTCGGTCACGAAGGTGAGGAAATTAAAAGCAGAGTTACAGCACAAAGAGCACAAATTGCCATCCTCATCGTGCACGAGGCAGCTGCGGGGCAGCTTCGCTTCCCTGCGGGGCTGGCGAGCCGAGGAGCGGGGCCGTCCCTCGCCGCCGAATGCTGCCGAGGAGCTGGTTAGGGGAAGGGGCACGGGAGTAGGCGATGACCTGTGGAAAACCTCGTCTGCAACCGCAGCGTCCGCAGCAGCAAACGCTGGCCCACAGGCGTGCCCGCTCACCCCGGGTCACCCAACCGATTCAGCCAGCCACCTCCCTTATGAAAAAATCCCGATTTGAAACAGGGTCACGTTCTAACAGGGCTGCCCTTCGATCTCGCCAGCTGAATACTGACTTTCAGGTTTACATCGGCAAAACCTGGAACTCTACCGCAAAGGTTAAAGCCACCCAGACTCCTCAAAAAGCATTAAGACCGCCACTAAGACCTTTAATTCCTAGAACAACCCAATTCTAAAGTCACACACGTAGGGATCCTTAGTTCTTCATACTTGGGGACACACTAGGAAAGCTTTGCCGTTAAAAGCAGAATCTCAGTGTTAAAGAGAATTTGAAAGCTGGTATTTCCTTCCCTTGTTTCAGATAAAGACGTTCTTCCATGCAGGCCAGCTTCAGCCTTTTCAATACCTAGAAGATGTTTTTTTTTTTGCCCGGTAGTTAAAAAAAGATGAGGTTCTAGAAGTCCTATCTCCTCCCTGACATTAAACTCTCAAGATGACACCCATCTTTTATATAAAATACAACTCAGCTGCCAGCGCACGCATTTCAGGACGAGCCCTGCAAGCCGATGCCGTGACAGTAAGTCATTTAGCGCAGGCTGGACGCAACCATTAGACCTATAAGTGAGCTGTCAGCTGGCATAGCCAGTCCACCTGGATAGCCTGCTGACTCAGCCTTTTCGGGTGATTACTGGCAGCAAACATCCCAGATCAGCTGTTAGACGAGAGCCCGGGGCTGCACTCTCCGCTGTCAGGGCACAGACGTCGTGAACCAGCAGCGGAGAAACCCGAAAGCGCAGGCAGCACGGCGTGAAGGTCAGCCTGTGCCTAACCAGAGCCACGATGCAATACCCCCTTCTGGGCACAGCGGCCAGCACATCCTCTGCACTGCTCCCAAAAATACCCTTAGCTGCTCCCAGGTAAAGGCAACCCTCTCTTCTGTAAAGAAAAGGATTTCCCGCTCTCTGTTACGCATCAAAAAACGTAAGACAAAACCTGACATGGAGAGAGATCAGCTGGAACCCCTCTGGTCACGGTCAGTGTGTCGCACAATTCCTCCGCTGCCAGGCTGATGTCGTTAATCCAGGAAAACAAATTAGTTTTCCTATTATAGATATGCAGGTCTTTTAAAAAAAAAAATCCTAAAAACAAAAAGTGAAGCTAGTGGTATACAAACAAGCCAGGAAACGGTCAGCAGTAACAGCTGATAGCTGCAGCGTTAGAAAAAACCCAGGACTGCTGCTTAGGCTTTGCCCTTAAGGCCAGTGTCAAAGAGCTCACCAAAAAATAAAGCTTTGCAGTTACACCCGTTGTAGCTACCCAGTAGAGAGTGAAAATTTTAAGGTTAATGTCCAGCATGTTCAAAATTTGCCTCACAGGGAACAGTCCAAACACCGACAACCGAACTGCTGCGTAAGGCACGCACGGGCGAGGGAAGGAAACCCATTTTCCAGCCGATCCTGCTCCCAAGCCAACCTCACAGCCTTCCCCACACAGAGCCGTCGGTACAGCCCCAAACGACCGCGCGCACGTGGAGTTTGCTAACAGCTTGGCACATCTACCAGGATGCAGAAAACAGCGTTCGGGTTAAGCACGGCCTTTGGATTCATCACAACCCGGCTCAGCTACCAGCTCCCAACAGTCATCGGGACGTGCATCCCAGAGATCCAAACCAGCACGCTGCTGGTGCTTCATGTCTTGCCAAGGCTAAGAAAACAAGTTGTTTTTTTTTTTTTAAAATCACATCTAACATAGCTAAATGATTCTAAAAGCCTGTCCTCTTACAGTGAAATGCATCTAAAAACTTCTGCCCACCTTAAACACTCCTGTGGTGAAGAGTTTAAACCCACGACAGCCTTGGTCCAGGCTGAGTCGCAGCCTCGGGCAGATGGGGAGCCGAGCAGCTCCCGTCCTCCCGTCCCGGTCTGGATCTCCATCCTGCCGCTCCCTGTTCTTCATAGCACAATGTGCTTTCAAGGGCTTGTCAAAAAATATTTGCACATGCTTGCAAACTCCACAAGCTTTGCTAACAGTCCTCCGCAGCTTGCCAGCTTTGCACAAAACCAAACCTTCCAGCCACAGGTTGTGCTGCATTTTGCACTTCCCGGTGTTTATCGGTTGGAAGGGACCCTGGGAGGTCGCCTCCAGCCTCCTGCTCAAAGCACGGGCGATACCGAACGCAGAGCGGGTCGCTCAGGGCATCGTTCATCACGGCCTTGAAAAACTTCCAAGGACAGAAACAAGAAACACCTTGAAAGCTGAACACGCTAACGTTACCTGACTGAACATACCCTGACAAAATAAATTGACCCAGCACACTCCAGGAGTCAACCAGCAATGCAAACACACACAGACTTTGCTGCTCAGCCACAGTTACCTCTGAATTCACAGCGGAGGACAGAACACGTTAAAGTCTAGCCTTTCTTTCAACGTTTTCCCATCTCTAACTCTTCTGAGAGTATTTTTTGTTACTACTACTCCCCTAAAAAAAGAAGGGATCACGTGTTATCAAGAATTAACCTAAACAAAACTTTAGTTTCCCTGCACATCAGTCACTAGTGTATTTTTGTTAGAAAAAGGCAGTGCCTAGCTTTTTAATACTCTAAACCGAGCCAGCACACACCTAACTGCTCGCCTTGGGCACAAGCTCCAGCGCTGTTCAATACAGGACAGACGCCTGCAGCAGGACAGTCTGCTGGAAGGAGCTGCTCCTAGACGGACTCGTCGTCCCCTACTATCGAGTTTCTGCTGCTTTGACTTTTGACAAAAGATGCGCTATTCAACTAAAAAAACCCAAATTCTGATCTCGGACAAGTATCTCAAGTTTTCGTTAAAAAACCCAAACCTCTAGCGTACATTGGTAACAGAAACAATAAAAATACCACTATGCAGACATATACAAAGAACCCCTGAGGGTCACTAAATCTCAGTCACTTTGTAACGAGAGAGTTGGAAGTCAGAGGAGCTAGGTGTTATACAAACAGTGCGGTCAGCAAAAACCCAGGGTTTGATTTTTTTTTTTTAAAACGTTTTTCGTTTTCAATGCACTAAGGCACCAGGAAGTCACAGTTAGGCAAGTTAAGATCTTCCATGCAACATTCAAACCCGACGCACTTACCATGTATTAAACAGACATGACTAGAGGACCAAAGTGCAATAGCTTGAGGACAGCGCTCTTGAGCCAGCAGCAGCATGAAAGCGAGTTGGAGGAGGAAGGAGGGAGGGAGCTCTCGCTTCAGATGGGATGGGATGCAGAAAGACTGACCGCGGGTATCAGAAATCCATACTGCTTGTACACAGCCACCAATGCGAACGAACAAACAAAAAAAAACCAACAAAAAAAACCCAAACCACAACCAGTTTGACACTTAAAGTCACGTCCCTTTGAAGACTCGTTTCTCCATCACTTCCAAACTACTTTAAAAAGGCAACTTTCTTTAACCTCCTAAAAATATCTGAAATATTTCAAAGGTTCCCATAACCAACAAGATCATTTTTAAAAGACACGGAGGGAACAAAGACGGGGGTTTACAACAGGAAGGAACTGCCAACTCTCTTTAATAGTACATCACTCCGTCTAGCAGAGAAGTCAGCAAAGCTCAAACCTTGCCGTATCAATCAAGAATTATACAGCATTTTACAACTTTAAAGCACTGTACAAACATTACTGCAAGGCTGCAGCTCTCAGGCTTTGCTAAACACACAAATTGGTCACACTTTACCACCAGCTGCACGTCCGTTTCCTCTTTTGGTATCTCACAGCTCTTCAAAGGATTCTTCCTTTCAGCTTCAGATGATCCCTGCCAGGCCAGATGCTAACCCGGCATCTTCAGTCAACGTCTTGCACTTTGCACAAAAGCACTTTTTGACAGCGCAACTCTGGGAGGAGTCCTCTTGCCGTCGCCAGTAAATCACACGGAAACCCAAGTATATGTTATCTTCACCAACACAGTTGGCATTTTCGACGACATTCCAGTAATTTGGAGGCTGCTGCCATAGCAAAAAGGTAACGT
Source organism: Balaeniceps rex (assembly GCA_013401315.1). Taxonomy (NCBI): domain Eukaryota; kingdom Metazoa; phylum Chordata; class Aves; order Pelecaniformes; family Balaenicipitidae; genus Balaeniceps; species Balaeniceps rex. Next base: position 10,470 of record VYZW01036123.1, read on the forward strand.
TTTTTGAGGCAGATACAAAGTTCTAAGCTACTCAGTGTTAAGGTAAATTCACTCACTGCATCAGAAACTTGGTGCCTAATGTACATTTAAAAATGCAACGCGAGCCGTGCCCTGCTCTTCCTAAGGTTCTGCCTTGCAACGTACGGTTGTCAGCAACAGTTTATCGCCCTTCGCGTTCCCTTCGCCCCCAAACCTGAACACGTGGCGTCCCCCGGTTGGACAGGGATGCCGTGGAGAAGGGGACAGCAGAAACCCTCAAAGCTCGGGGCCACTGCAGCCGCTCGGAACGAGGCTTATCCAGGATCTCTAGAAAAACGTTCGTGCGATTTCTTGAATTGGTGTTTTGGATTTGTGAACAAGGAAAAAACACAGCTATAAATGCAACAATTTCAACTAACACAGTGTGAAGTCAGCTTCTTACGTTAAAGCAGACAAGACATCATTACTAAGCTACACCTTTCCTGTCCCCTTCAGGTGACGATGCTCATTTCCTTTTAGTCTCTGAACCTCTGAATCCACCCAGATGACTTACAGGTCTCCATTTTGGCTCTCACTGAAGAGTCAGTGAAGGGTTACAGGCAACAGGCACTGAACTGTCACAGTCTGAAAGAGATTGGTCTTCATCAGAGACCATGGAAGCTCACATTTTGATCAACTCCAAGTCCCAGACTCCATTCCAGACATGCCGATGTCGCAGGAAAATACAACGTACCATTATTCAGAGCCGGCAGTTGAGACAGAGAACTAGGTCTAGTTGCCGAGGTGCTCCCAGGCTTATCCAGGCAAGCGCTGCCTGCAGGGTGCCTACCCAACTCCATTCCATCGGCTGTTGCTTAAAGACACTGTTGATCAAATACTCAGAATAGGATAAGAGTATCCTTTTATTCCAACGGAGAAGTTGCACATATCAGTCCGTTCAAGACCAAGAGACGGTTAGAGTTTAAGAGCAACAAAAGTAACACACCTTTCACTTGAATTCTCCATGACCACTGATGCATGAGATAAAGTACGCTGCCAAATGACCGTGGCCCTTACAGAACAGACCAAAGGAATACAACTGATATATCAAGTTGACAATAGGTTTGCTAAGATCAACAAAAACCTAAATGACACCCATGATTTTTTTTTAGTGCAGTGCCAGTTTCAGAATATTTGTGAAAAATAGTGAGGCCCCACACTTACGGCTGGACTGGGCACATCCAAAGAAGAGTTAACCACTTGTAATATGTCAACGGGTACATGAATCGGAAAGCCTATACCACTGAAGGGTTCTGTAATAAACCACGTCTCCCACCCAGGCTCCCATAGCTAGATCTGGTTGATTAGGTAACAGATTCAACAAAACCTTTGAAAGTGACAGTGTATATTTTTAGAAAGGAGGAACTAAGGTTATACTACATCATTTACTGAATTGTGCCACCACTGCTCCGTAAGTTTTACGGCATAAATAAAAAATGGAGAGGAAAAAAAAAATAAATACATTGGCTCCTATGAAGTCAGAAGTGGTTTGGGCTGCATAGTGGAGGGGTGAGAGACGGGGGCAAGGGGCAAAATTTACACACTTTGAGACAAAACAGGAAGCGCCTGCAAAGTAGTAGAGGAGAAAGCCAAGAGTTTAAGTGTCCTCGTTCATATCCTGGCTGTCTGTCCGAGCGATTTTCCGTGGTGGCGCCGAATTCTCACCTTCTATTTCCACTTGCTCTTGATCTCTCTTCTTCGCTGCATTCTGTTGGGACAGAGAAAGCCACAGTGAAACTCTCCAAAGCCTTAGATTCTGGCGGGAGCTAGTGTCGGTAGAACAAATGCTTGTTTGTAAAACTTTTTGGATGGAATATAGTGCTGTGATGACCTAACCGACACACTGAAACAAACACTGAAGAGGATTTTGCCCAAAGCTGAAAGGTGCTCCTTCAAATTTGAGGGTGGGACTAAAACACCAATCATTGACCTCAGCACTTTTTATTTACTCAAATACTGCATAAACATGAGTAAGATCCTCTTTCCCACTGCTCCAAGTCAGTCCCTGAACTTAACAAAATCTCCCAAAGCCTTCTGTCACACACAAATACTTTGTCAGCTTCAAGGTTCCTTATAATTTTGCCTCTCTCCATGTTCTTCCGCAATCTCTGCCCATGATTACACTCACTGCTTCGACGTCTCCACTCCTAAGTCATCGCCTTGTTCTGAGCACTCCCAACCCAGCTTCCTAGTCTCAAACGCTAGCTAGAGCGTACTGATTTGTGTGTTCCTCATATGAGAGCTCAGATTTTGTACCCAAGGTACTTACACAGCCTCATTAGCGCATTCACATTCTGCACAATCTCATCCATCTTCTCCTAACAGTCCTGAGAGGGAAGAGCAGCTTTACCCTACCTGTAAAGTAGACGCTGAGGCACAGGGAGACCAATTTGCCAAGGTCACAATGGAAAACTGCACTAAGTGGGAGATGTAACTGCAGTCTCCCAAATTCTAGACTAAACAGCGAGTTAATGTCCCTTAAATTGAAAGGGAGGGAAGAAAAAGCTGTTTTGGGTTTGTTGGGTTTGGGTTTTTTTTTTTTTAAAGAAGCGTTGTGCAGAGACAGAGCCTCCTTACACTGCCTTTTGTTGAAGTGCAGTTCGCACTTTCTTTTAATTAATCTTCAATATTTTGTGATCAATATTCAGCTCAATTAGCCCGAGTCAGTAAATCAAGACAAAATGTTAATATTAAGAAAACACAACCATACCTTTTTGTCCCACTGCTGATGTAAATAACGCAAAAGTATATTTGTCTTTTCTGTTACTATGACTGCCCAAAAAAAAAAAAAAGAGAAACACACTGAGGTCATTTTAAAGATGACTTTTAAATCGGTGCAGTAATCACCACATTACTTCACATACTAAGCATGGTCCTTTCTAATAAAAGGACATTAGGCAGGAACACCGATCACTTAACAAGGGTAGCGGAAAAGCACAAAAACCAATCAGTAGACATACACTGCTAATCACTGTGGTGACAGCTCAATAATATCACCCGATCTGAAGTTTAAGATAAAGGAGATTATGTGTATGCCAGATTTTTAATATTAGAACAGAATAAAGTTATGAAAAAACTCAAACTTTAGCGGGGCAGACTTACTTTGTTCAGATGGATATTCTCTCGTGGGAAGATATACCGATGGTCTTCTATTCTGTAGAAGAATTAGAGAACAGTTACAGGACGGAGACAGCAAAAAGGGGATTTTTAACCCAGCCACAGCTAAACCAACCAAAAGGCCCTCATTAATGCCGGCTACAAATGCGTTGTGATATTCTGTCCTGTTACATGCCACTGTGCAGCTACAGCTTTTTAACACACACATATGAGGAAGAAGGGCCATTTTCATGTGTTTTTCAGGGCATAAGACATTTACTAAAGAACATATATATAAAGAAAGCACCACAGATGTGGTTTGGCTGATGTGATGACACGCTCGTCGTCAAAGCAGGCAGGAAGTCTTCCTTGCCAATCTCAACTCATGAACTATCAGCTGTGATCATACATGTTTTTTAAGAAACAAAATACTCATTTCCAGTTTATTTCACCCTAGCATCCTTTGAGCCGTGCAAGAAAACCTTCCCCCAAAGCACTGGGATGTGGCAATACTTACTGATGCTTTACATACAGAATCCGCATGGAATCTGCTGAAGTTGCTTTTGTTGTAGACTGGTAATCCTTTCAAAAAATCTGCCTGAAAAGACACAGAATACAAAGAAGTAGCTGAGGAACGAAAGAGTGATGTTCTGGTTGCTGTTTGCTTTGCGCTGATTCTTGCAGGAGTCGCTCAGGTCATCAAGATAAACAACTGCAGGAACTGAAGGATGCTGCCAGGTCCCAGCTAGCAAGACGGTTGTTGGATACGGAACCCCCACCCAAAACTGTTTTTGTAAAGTCAGCCAACCCCCAGCTTCTGCATTTGGCTCATTATATCCCCAAAGTTCAGTAATTCAGTTAGGAAGCTGCTAATTAAATATCTTTTGGCATATAGGTGATTAAAAAGAGGTATGCATCCAATTGGGCGAGCTCTGACAGAAGGAAGATTTGCACCACGCATGCAACAAACACCAACGACGTAGCAGACCAGAATTCACAGTAATTTACGAGCACAAATCATGACATCACACGAGAAACTCTGCCACAGCTGCGCTGATGTCCGAAGTCCTTGAACATTACTCCCTATCAAACCAGTTGCTCTTTTGCTTTCCCAGTTAACATTCTTTGTCACAGACCAAGGCTGGTTCCACAGAGGAACGAAAGCCTACGCAGCCTCAAAAGCCCAATCCTTACCGCAGGCTTATCAGCCTGGCCCAACTTCTTTTTTTGAAGGATCACATCCCTACACGTCTCAAGGCTACTGGTACATCAAAAAAAAAAAAAAAAATCCCAACTTTGGATGGAAGTGCTTAGATCACCACTCGCAACAAAACTGTTGATCACACAGGCCAGCAAAGCTATCTGCTAAACAGCCGCGGGAACCCTGCAGAGCCCTCCCAGTTTAAGCAAGCCGTAGCGGCATGAAACAGGAATTTCCTTCTCCAAAGTGAAAAAGGAGGGCGGGAGGAGAACGTTACGGGGTCAGGAGAAAACCGAGCTTAAAAGCGTGTTGGAGCCTCTCTACTCACAGCAGAGACAAAGGAAGATGCCCAGCAATGTCTTTAAAGTAAAGAGAAAATGGGTAAACAACGTAAGATGTACCTGTGCGATAAGCAGAGGAGAGAGAGGCCCTGAGACGGTCCCTTCTAAGTCATGAGACCAGCTACCTGTATCGCAATGATACTTGCCTAAAGATTCAAAGCCTGTTATACTGAACACTAAAGGATTCTACCCCGGGACATACATCACCTTGTTTATAAGCAATTTTAAAAGGACAGTAAAGCAGCAGATAAGAAGTCGTTTCATTTCAGTATTAGAAGCAACAAATGAGTGGGCACTACTGCTACAAAAGTGCTAGGGTGGAAGACATTGTTTTCATTTAAACAGAAGCCATTATTTTTATTAATGCTGCGTCTTTAATTCAAAACAAAGAACTGTAATTAGCCAAACCAGAAAATATTATTCATACTTCTGTTCTTAAAAAGAGGCTCTACTGACATTCTAGTTTCCACGTTCAACCCTTCCCATGTGCCTGGTTTTAGAAATAATCTTGTTAAAATACTGGACTTGGGGTTCAAAGAGCAAATTTCAAATTTCTCTTGCCCGTCTTAACCCCCACAGGACCAACACTATTTCCCTCTGCCTTCGCTGCCTTCGGTTGCGAGTTCTCCAGGACAGAGCCCATCGCTCGCCCGTCTGCGCAACGTCCGCACCGTGGCCGAGCTCGGGAATTAAGGCAGGATCTTCCGGCTCTGCTATAACAGAAGCCCTGGGTTTCGGACCAGTTGTGCTCTCAGCTCACCACTTCCCACGCCTGCCCTGACGGATTTCTCTGTTCATCTGTTCTCACTGACTTCCACAGTCGGCACCGATCAGCGAACACGTACGCTACCCGAGGACTCCCAGGTCGAAAAGGATGGGGAACCCTTTAACGACTTCCGAAGGCACAGCCAGACAGTTTTCTCCAAGTAGCCCAGATTTAAGAATTACTTAGCTATATTACTCTGTTCAGAAGGATTGAGGATCTTCAAAAATATCCCATTACATTTCAAAGCATCTCACCTTCCCATTGCATTAAATTTGCAGGCTTTTTATGACAAAGTAACCTGCTCTGCTACACCAGCCTCATCCAGAGAGAGACAGACGTGTCCTTGATTTCTTTTATTGCAGCAAAAGCCTGACAACTACTTGGTTTTCCTGCCACTTAGAAGAATGGAAAATAACTGCTCTTATTTAGGAGCACACAACTTCAAGTACCTCTTCAATAAGGTACAGCTCATCCCAAGGTCCTCACGCTAGACTATTCCCTTACTTTCCAGCCAGGGATTTGGTCTAGCAGAGCCCACGTTTCCCTGGAAAGAGGCTGGGTGAGTGGGATCACAGCTCTCGCCAGGGATTCCATAGCCTTTTAACAGACTTTTACAGCAGAGCAAGTTATGTCCAGTCAGTTGCAAAAATACTGTTAGAATTACCAGTCAAAATGCAATTTAAATGGTGAATGTGGTTCCCCCCCACACACACAATACAAACAACTGAAGCAGGATATAAACCAGGTAAGTGCAGACTCGCAAGCAGGAAGGTTGCTACACTCGGACAACACCTGGAGACCTCAGCTCTAACAGCCACGAGCGTCCCTGGCTCTTGGCCACCACGTTCCTTTCCTCAGGCCAGCAGTCGCTTGGGTGGACCAGCTCCGGCCCCGCCAGCAGCACCCACTGCTCAGCCAGAACTTAGCTAGAGAACAACAGGGACACTAAACCGAGAGACGGACATTTCTGCAGCCTAGGCTCCAGCCAGCACACTACGCATCATCACCAGTTCAACCGAAAAGTCTGGCTGTCAGTGACACAGACTGTCCCTCCGACAATGATAATCCTGCTGGATATGTGCACATTTCAGCGGCTATCTGCTGATACGATCTCAGAGATCGCCAAAAAGGCCCTCTCGGGGGAATTGCCTGGAGTCATATTCCTGGATATTCAGAATTAGACAATACTCCAAGTGCAATGATCCTTATCTGCTCCAAGGGCACCAGATAAATAAGCCCCAGTAGGTCACTGCCATGTTTACGCACCTATCACACAAGGCACACCGAGCCATACCTCCCATATAATGTCACATGAGGAAACGTTCCCCCTGCGTGCCTTCTGCCACTCTTTAACCAAGGAACGTGCACTCTGGCCAAGCTACTGAAGCTGATGGAGCGTCCTGTGTGGAACTGAAAAACCAGCACCCGAACCGAGCAGATGCCTCATTTCCTTTGGGGAAAGGCAAACTCAAAAAAACCCCAACAAAACAAGTGTGATTAAGCAACCTCAGAAGCCAACACTGGTTCCTTCTATGATTTCGGAAGCAAGGTAGAGATAAGATGCATCTACTTTTCCTGTGTCAACAAGAGTGCTCAGCTTCCTAGGAAGATGATAGTCCTCATCTAAAAGCAGAAAGGTAGGGGAAAAAAAAAAATTATGTGCCCCTCCCCTCAGCTTTTGGGAGGAATTGCAGTAACAACGCCCAGCAACACGAGGCCCAGCACCCAGGTGCTGAAAGCAGGGCTCTGTCCCAGCATGATGCATGCACACGTGGACGTGGGTTGGAGGAAAACCACTAACACAGGCCTGGGAACGGGCACCTAAGCTCTCAGCCACGGTACGCCTGTACATGGAGACCACAGGGACACCACTGTTTTTCCTTTAGTTATGGAGCTTGCAAAGGGGCAGAGGAAAACCCTCTTTCTCTAAAAATTAGTGACGTCGCTACAAAGGGAGGGAGGAAGACTGGAAGCCTCTTGGCTATGACAGCCGCCGTCAAACGCTCAGGCACCAAACCAAGTCCCTGTTGCTGCTTAGGGGGCACAGAAAGGATTGAACAACTTCCCCAGCCCCCTCAGTGCACCCCCCAGCCCTGGGGACAGGGGAGCACCCCGTGCCTCGGATGTGCCCCAATTTCCCCCTTCTGCCTCCCAGCCTTGGGGGTGGAGGAACTGCCCCGCACCCTGGCAGTGCCCCAGCTGCTGTCAGCCCCCCATCCCTGAGAGCGGGGAAAACGCCATGCCCCGGAGGAGCCTTGGCCCTCCATTGAGCACTCCAGCCGTGGTGGGGAATAGCCCCTACCCTGAAGTACCACAGCCCCCGCCAGTCACTAGGAGGGGGGACCCCCCCCAGCCTGGGGTGTCCCAGCCCCCCTCATCCCCCCACCTCAAGGGGTGCGTCCCCAGCTTACGGTGTCCCTACCCTCCTTAGCACCCCACCCCTGGGGGTGTGGAGCCCCGCCATCTTAGGGTGCTACAGCTCTCCACTCCTCAGGGCGTGGGACACCGCCGGCTCGGGGCGCAGCAACCCCCCGTATCCCCCCGTCGCTAGGGACGCGGGCAGCGGCGGCGGCGGGGCCCCACGGGCCGCGCTCCCCTCACAGCTCCGGGCCGGGGGCGCCGCCATTTCGGGCGGGGGGCGCGAGACACCTACCATCTTCGCCGCCGCCAGCCGTGAGGAGCCGCCCCTCCTCAACCCACCCACTGCCTCCGCTGCCCGCCCCGCGCGCTCCTATTGGCCCACGCCGCACCATTCTCATCTCCTATTGGGCTTTGCGCCCGTCACTCATCGCGGCGCTGGGGAGCATGGGGTTAGGTTGAGGCAGGAAATGCCCGCTCGGAAGGCCCGGGGGGGGGGGGGGGGGGGGGGGGGGGGGACCCNGGGCGGTGCAGGGCGGGAGGACCCGGATGTGGAGGAGGCCGCGGGGCACGCTGGGAGATGTAGTCCGTACCTCTATCCCCTTCGGCCCTCGTTAGTGAAAGCGCTGTAAATTACACCGCAGTTCATTAGCAGCGCTGGGAGGACAGCGGCCAGGAGAAGGCAATTCCTCCCCTCCATCCCCGTCCCCAGCCCAGAGCTGCAGCTGAGAAGCAGGACCCCAGTCCTGAAGCGCCTCCGGGGGATGGAGGAGCAGGCAGCGGCACTGCCGACATGGCTGGTGTAAGCTAAACCCAAAATTCCCTCCATCCTCAGCCCTAATTCCGCACTCGTGCCATCCTTCCGAAGGCTCCCAGGCAGCTGCGACCCCATGAACAAGCCAGCTTTTCTCATCCCCTGTTAAGTTTTGCATTAACAATTAGCGCAGGACGTTCGACGCGAGTCGCGCGGCTTTAATTACAGCTCATGTTTTCACAAGTTTATCTTTGAATCACACGTACAAAGTGGCAATAATTTTACAATTTAGAAAGCAGCCATTAAACGAAGCCCTTGGAGGCCACCCTCAAGCCAGCGCAATTCCTCACACGCTCCCGATACGAGCGGGACAGTCGGTCGCTGCTGCCCGGCATGGTCTCCCTCGGCACTGACGCTCAGGCCGGGTCACTCCAAAGCCACGGCAGCTCTAGAGTTCGATTCTAGCTCGCCCCACGCCAAATCGACCTCATGGGCAGAGCCCTCAGTGGCTCAGAGACTTCCTGCCCTTCAGCATGCGCCGGAGGATAACCTCGATGCCGGCCGGCGTGCTGATGCGTTTGATCCAGCCGTGGGTCTTTTTGCGCTTGCGGTTGTTCGGCTGATACTCGTTCCCACGCGCTTTTGTGCGGATCTGCTGATGGTTCCAGGAAGACACCGGGCCGGGGCAGATGCCTGCAGGCTTGAAGGACAGATGGCTTCGGAGGGGCAGCGCCAGGGAACTTGAGAGGACCGAGGCTGTTCGGAGCTGGAAAGGGCAGGCTGCAGCTTGCTGCAGTAAGAAGAATCTTTGGGAAAAGGAGGAGAAAAAAAAAAAACAACAGAGAAGTGAGAGGAGAGAGCCTGGCGCTGCCACTGACAGGAAAATAAAGGGCTGTTTTCAGCAGCGAGAGACGGGGCTGGCCCTGTCGCGTCCCTCCCCCAGCCCAGCGCCCGCTCGCCCCCTGCTATCCCCTCCGGGGGTAACACCGCACCCCGCCCGCCCTCAGCCCGCCCCGGGGAGGCGGCGGCCGCCGTTACCTGCCGCCAACAGCCCGCGGCCAGAGGCGGCCCAGCCCCGCCATCGCCCTCGGCCCCTCCTGGCAACACCGTCCTCCCAACAACACCGCCCCCTATTGGTTCCCCCCGCCCGGCCAATCACGGCCGGTAAGAAAGGCGCATGCGCACTGGGCGGGAGGGGCACGCACGCACGATGCAGCGGGCCGCAAGGGCCGATGGGCCTTGTAGTCCTGGAGAGGGCCGGGCCCGCCGCGCTGTTACCATGGCAACGGCCGCAGGGTACGGCCTGGGCCCCCCGGGCTTGCGAAGCGCCGAGGCCTCCCGCGGCGGGGGGGGCTCGTCCCTGTCACAGGCCACAAACAGAGCAAAAGCCACCCCTAAAGGCAAATTTATTCCTTGCCGGGATGGTTCTGCCAGTGTCAGCTCCGGTGTTTGGGCCCCTCCGGGGCGGGAGGGCCAGGCCAGGCCCAGGGCCTTGCCACCACAGGGGGCCCGCGCCGCCGCCCTCCCTGCCCGGCCTCCTCGCCCGTGAGGGGTGTGCTCTGGCTGCCCCAAAATTGTCACGACGAGCAGTGTCGAGCACCAGCACCCATGTTTGGAAGCCCTGCTGGGCACGGTGACAGGCCTGGCAGAGAGTACGCTGGTGCTGGGCCCGGCACCGGCCTCTCTGATCACCTTGGTCCTCTAACGTATATATCTGTAGGTAGAGCAGCAGCATGTAGGATGTGCCGGGGCACCTCCAGAGAGGTTCAGCCTCCGCCCATTCCTGAGTAGGTGAATGTGATTCTCTGTGTTTTACAGAGCGGGAAAATGAAGGGCAGGAGGAGGAAGAGGAGGAGGAGGAGGGCTGGCTCAGGGGTCAGAGGGTGAGTCTCTGGTAACCCGGGGATCTCAGTCATTCTCGCTGCCTGCTCTGGTCATTGAAAAGATCCTTCAGATTGCTTTGCTGGAGGCAAGCCCAGCCGTATCGCCAAGAGCAGGCACCAGCTCTGGAGTTTTTCTGCACTGGTTTGCTGTTTTCCTGCCAGAAGTCAGCCCGCCGGGGTGAGGGAATGCGACTGCGGCGCTCCCAGACCTGCGGCTGAGAAAATAAACCCGAGAGACATTCGTGATTTTATGTTTGTTCTCCTGTCCCAGGCCCTGGGCTCTGTGTATTCATGCTTTCGGTACACGGTCACCCGTGCTGAGCGCCAGCACGCTCGTGGCACGGACACGCTCGTGACCTCTGGGAAGCCGCAAATACCAGAATGGCAAGAAAATGGTAAAAGGTAAAAAAGGAACTCGGGAACTCATCCCACTGGAAGGGGCAAAAACCCAGGGTGAGCCCTCCGGCTCCCCCGGCTCCTGGCAGGCTCCCCATGGGCGGGCAGGGGCTGCGCTGGGCCTGGCTTTGACTGGCAAGTCTGCTTGTCTGTCACGCCGAGAGCCCTCCTCTTTAGGAGGGATTTAAGGGGCTTTCTATGGCTATAGACTACAAGGACAAACAGCACCCCCAAACCCCAGAGCTCAGTTATGAAGCTGCTCATGGGGAGAAGATGGAAGGAGAGATTTCGGTCTAAAGCAGATGAGCTGAGCTGAAGGCATTGCTCCATCCTTCCCACCAAAGAGGCAAAAAAATGTAATCGGAGGAGCTGAAAAGCTGAGCAGCCTCCAGCGCTGGCACCCTGCATCCTGCACAGGCTCCCGCCGCCTCGGGCATCTCTGCCTCTCCCCCTTTGCCTCCTGCGAGATTTAAGCCTTTCGTTTGCAGTCTCGACTCCTGACAATCCTCGTCAATAAATGAGGTGAGCATCCTCTTCTGTCTCTCTCTCTCTTTGTGCGGAGGGCTCGGAGCACAAGCTGTGATGTAGGGCATGTGCTGAAGCGGAGGGGAGGAAGGTGCTCTGCACGGGGAGCAAAATGGCCAAAAGAGGTGCTTTCTCGACGCTGGCGACGGGAAGGGATTTGAGAGGCGTTAAACGGGCTTGCGGGGAGAGAAGGGGAGACGGTAGCCTCGCCGCGACACGGCGTTGCTTACGCTTAAATAGCCCTGTTATATTGAGCGTGCTTTGAGCGCGGGGTTATAAAAAGCTGCCCGGCGATAAAACTTAAGGGACGGCTTCTGTCGTGATGCAATTGCAGTAAACGATTGCTGGCTCTGACCGAAGACCTGCTGTTGCTATGTGCGTGTCAAATCTGCTCGGATTTTCGGTTGGAGATCGAGGGGGCACCTGCACGCATCGCTGCCCGGCGGAGGGGGCAGGGTTTTCTTCTTCTCCTGCCTCCCTGCAATGGTTTCTTCCAGCCTGCTGCTGGAGGACGTTCGCTGCCGGAGGAATCCAACGGGCTTTTCTGCGGCTATGCGGTGGGACCGGGGGGGCGATCCCCCTGGAAATCCAGGAGGTTTGGGAAACAGAGGGGCTTAAGCGGCATTTCGGTTGCGGAGGTCAGGCACAGGTTACTCCGCTGTGCATTGCATAATCTTTTGTTTCTCAAGGTCTTCTTCCTTCCTAAAGAGAGACGTGTGGCAGGCAGCCAGCCGCGGCTCCAGGCTGCCGTATGTCTTACAGACGCTCTGCTTTCCCTGCCGTGCCGGTTCTTGACTGAACGCGATTTGTCTGCGTCCTGCGGGGCCCTCGGCGAAGTCCTGCTGCCCGCAGATGGGCGCCGGTCCTCCCGCTCCTGGGAGGCTGCATCCCTGCCTGTGCTGAGGATTTCGGGGCTGCCTCCTCGGTTTTCCCTTTGTACGACCGATAAAGCCTTCCCGACTACTAACTCCTGTCTGTCCTGATAAAGCTGCTGTCATTGTATCAGGACGGGGAAGCCAGGCGTAACAATAAATCCGGGCGCTTGCCACCCGCTGCAGTGGCTTTTTCACATTCCCCCAGAGGGAAGTTTACTTTGCAGGACCAAGACTAAGCGGCATAAACATTTTTTTGCGTGTATCTCAGATCGCTGCTTAAACAGTCATTCTCTTTATGTGTTTCTCGATGCTGCAGTTTCTCCACTTTGCAGAGAGCGAATGACCGGGGAGGCTGGGAAGAGCATAATAATATTTGCCTATTCCTCAGGAGTGTCGTGTGTCATCATTAATACTTGTGAACCCCGGAGGGAAGGGATTAGAGCTGAACAAATTATTATGGCAGGTCAGATTCTGGCTGCAGCACATCTCATGCTCCTCTCCGGCACCTCTCCTCCGAGGATTTGCAAGGAATTAGCAAAATCCAGTCCCTGCTACTCCCTGCGAGGGTGCAGGGCTCTGTGCAGGGGGGTGGAACAGAGGTGCTGAGCGGTGATGGGACTCGCTGCGTTGTGGGGACATGCGTGCCATCAGCTCCGGCACTGACCCCGGCTCGTGCTGCCCCTGCGGTGAACGATGCTCTCGGCTCGCTTGCTGGGAGCAAATGTTTACTGGGATTTCTCTTGGCAGGGACGGGCTCACAGCTGCCCTGGGGGCTGTCAAGGAGAAACGCGACGTCCTTCCTCCTGCCCATGATTCAAGGTCTCCCTGGCGGGGACGGGACAGGAGGAGGATATTTTTGTCATTCCCAGCACCCTGGACATTTGGGACGTCAGCTGTCCCCAGCGACCCGGCGGGGACAGGGAGCGGGAGGCAGGACCAGGAGGCTGTTTGGGGCAGGGCAGACCCTCTTCTCTGCAGGGACCGCAAGGGAAGAGCCAGCTCAGCTGGCCCGTCCCGGTGTGGCTGTAAGCGTGCCCACGCCGTGCTGTCGCATCCCTGGGGCAGACGTGGCCTGAGCACTGCCCTGAAACACCACCCCACGGGCTGTGTGTCAGCCCCACGGACCCCATGTCAGCCCCACGGGCCCCGTGTCAGCCCCACGGGCCCTGTGTCAGCCCCACCATCTGCGTGTCAGCCCCACGGGCCCTGTGTCAGCCCCACTGGCTGCGTGTCAGCCCCATGGGCCCTGTGTCAGCCCCACCGGCTGCGTGTCAGCCCCATGGGCCCTGTGTCAGCCCCACTGGCTGCGTGTCAGCCCCATGGGCCCTGTGTCAGCCCCATGGGCCCTGTGTCAGCCCCACCGGCCCTGTGTCAGCCCCATGGGCCCTGTGTCAGCCCCACTGGCTGCGTGTCAGCCCCATGGGCCCTGTGTCAGCCCCGTGTGGCTGCCTGTCACGTTACCACGTCGGGCTTTCCGCCCTCCACCCTGCCATGTCACATCTCATCCCATTTTTCTCCAGCTGTGACATGGTGCCATCAAGTCGTATCAAAGCTGAGGCGCTGCAGCCCGAAGTAGGTCAGTAAGTTGTTTTTCCCCAGCCGGGTTATTCATCGCAGCGGCAGGGAGGGTGAAGCTGGAGAACTCCGCATGGGTGCTCCAGGACTAGGTCTGGACCTGGGCGATAAATCATCCTCCCGGGATTAATCCCCAGCATCCCTCAAGCATCTTCTCTCTGCTGGGAGCGGTTTCCTGGGGGCAGCTGTGATTTTGGGGGGCACTAGGATGTGGGTATCAGCTTGGGGCGATGCCATCCACCTTCCCAAGCCCGTGCCGCGTCCTCGGCCTTGCGGGACACGGGGGCCGACGGCAGGTTCACGCCGCGCCTGACTCATTGTTGTGCCTGGCCTTATGTAACCGGTGCCGAAATCTCCCTCTCTGCCGGGGGCGGCGATGGAAGGTAGCCGGGATGGAGGGGGGGGCGGGAAGCCGCTCATCGCCATGGTTACCAGCATCTTTGCAAAGTTCTTTGCATCCATCTGGTTTCATTTTCAGCCTTTTCATCTCGTGGAGGGAACATCCCTTGATGTTTCTGGCTGCATCAGCTGCGGCAGACGGCGTGGTGGGTTAGAGCAGGCGTGTGGGAGGTGGGAGACGGGCGCGCTTTGCCTCCCAGCCCCTGAGACGACGCCTGACATCGAGTCAAGTCGCTTAACCTCCTGTCCCTCCATTTCCCACCTAGCACGGCTCGACTGGGATGCGCTCTCCGATGGGATTCGGGTGGTGTTTTCTCAGTCTGATACGCAGCAGGGACCGCCACGTCCTGGACCACGAGCTCCAGCCGGGGCGTGCGAGTGGAGACATCTCAGCTGGGGGAGCCTGGCCCTGCCGAACAGCCCCTCTCTTGCAGCAGCATCCGGGCTCGTACCCAGAACCGATGAGGCTGGAGGGCGGCTCCACAGCCCGAGCCTGGGCTCCTGGATCTGCCTGCAGAACTCCTGACTGCCAGAGCCTTCCAGCAAATCAATTCTGGAAATGAACAGGATGGACTGATTGAGTTAATCCCGAGAAGTTAATCAATGTCGAGGCGGTTTGGCCAGAAGTCCTCTTTCTAATCCATGCAGACATCATTAGTACCTCCTGAAATGGAGGCGCAGCGCAAAGCCAGGCTTTATGGAAATCAGAGGCAGAATCACGTCCAGGTCCCACGAGCCGAGCCTGGGGGATCCGGACCCAGTGCAGGTGCAGGATGCGGCCTGCCAGCCGTGGGCAGAGCTTGCAGTCGTGCTTGCGGGGACTGCGAGACTCAGGGTCCGCCTGGTGTCCCCTCTCCCCCCGGATTTTCCGCCTGCCCCATCTGTCTGTTCAGCATTTCCAGCTCAGGGCTGCGTGAGGATCGAGAGCAGCCCAACCCCGGCACCAAGCTGGTGCTTGAAAGCACGGCAAGAGCAGCGGCGTGTCTGTCCCAGCGCAGAGGCAGCTGGGCACCTTCCAGCCAGGGCTCCAGCCAGTCTGGTACCCAGCTCCTCGGGCTCATCACCCGTCTGGAAGTGCGGCTCAGCAGAGCAGTCCTGCCCCTTGCCAGCGAGGTCTGGATTTACCTTATCCTTCCCAGGGCTCTGAGACCTCCTGCTCTTGCTCATCAGCTTGGATGGGTCCATCCCCGGAGCAGCGAAGGGAGCCCGGTGGGTGACACGGCTGTTTAGCACAGCCCTCGGCCAGCCCGCGGGGAGCAGGGGGCTCCGGGAAAGCTCTTGGTGTTGTAAGACCTGAGCCGCATCCTGCGTGGACGTGCTTGTGTGCAGAAGAGTGATCACCAACACAAGCCCTGAGCCGCATCCTGCACGGACGTGCCCGTGTCCAGAAGCGAGATCACCGGTGCAAGCCTGGGTACCAAACCGCAGAGAGCTGGGACTGCCGTGCCCCGCGGTGGAGGGAGCCCCTGGGGAGCTCCCCGGCCAGCGGCAAGGAGAAGGAGCACCCAGGACCGGCTTTGCTGCATTTCCAGTCCCTACAGTTCAGCACCCAGAGCCTTGCACGGCATTTGCGTGGGAGTCGGGCCACCGTCCCCAGCAGAGCCGGGCGAGAATCAAACGCTGGCTGCTGTCCCGAGAGCTGGCAGTGCTCCCCGGATAAGCCGCTCCGGCTTTGCCAAGGGAACTGTTACCGGATCGCTTGCCTGGAGCAAACAGGCTGTTTTTTTCCCGGGGAAACCCACAAGCCGTTTGTTGGGCTGGGGCTGGAGCTCGCGGGCTCCACGCCGGCCGGCGGCTCTCGGCAGAGCCCGTCCGGTCCCCAGGAGCACGCGGGGGGGCCAGGCTGGGTGTGTTGGGGTCCGTAGGGGTCTCTGAAGGAGGGCGCAGCATTGGCTTCCCCAAATGCAGTGAATGATAAAAGCCGCAGGGAGGGAGGCCTGCGCTCCCTGCCTGCCTCCAGCCCTTGCTTTGTTTTGCACGGTCTGCCAGCAAAGCGCTCGTGATCCTGCCGGGTGCGCTTGAAGGGGTTGTTCGGGGAGCTCCTGACAGCATCACTGGGATTTAGACATTAAATTCCCCCCGGGAACACGCTTTTCCCTCTCCTCCCCTCCGCGGGGGTCGTGGTCGGTACCCGCAGCCACTGCTCGGGGGGCAGCCGGTGCCCCCTCCTGCAGGGACAGCCCCTCCATGCTCTGGCTCTCTTTGCCCATCGGCATCAATAATTCACCGTGTTTGGCTTCATCAATAATAAATGTGCATCAGGCTGCCAGCCAGGGGAGGCAGGGACCTCCCCAGCCCCCTCCGCAGCCACCCCCGGCACCGCCGGGATGGCGTCGGGCTCTGGTGTCGGCACCGGTGCCCCTGGTACCGGTGCCCCCGGCACCACCAACCTTTCCTACCTCATAAATGCCTTTGCTCAGGTCTGGCTTCGCTCTCGGCCGGGCTCGGTGGTCCCAGTGTCCACAGCCCTCTCCCAAAGTCACCCAAGCGCATCTGGAAGAGCAAATGTCAAGGAATGAGCCTTGGGGACAGCGAGGACAGTGCCACGTCCCCCCAGCCCGCATGGTGGCGGGGGGGGATGTGGGGAGGGGGTTTCCCACCCCCCAAGCGGGTGCTGGATCACTGTCCCGTCCCCCCCCAGTTCTCTTGCCATATTATCTTCAGCCTTGGTTTGCGGAGCGACTTTAATTAAAACCTTCATCTCCAGTGCCTCTAATTTCCATCTCTCGCTATTTGTATTGGTGGTTCAGAGAGATATATATTTAATTGGTATAAATAATGCATTTTCATAGCTGAATCTTTCCTTAGCTCCATATTTGGTGCCAGAAATAGCATTTTCATTTCAAACAGCCTTTTCTTTGCGTTTTCCTTCCCTCGGCCAGAGCAGATCCCTTCTCGGAGGCCCGCAGCTGCGTGCCAGGGACTGCGTGGGTTTGCGGCCGCTTAAGTTCACATCTGCTGGGCCAGCGTACGTTGGACCGGCTCGGTGACAGGGACGTGGCCCAGACAAAGCTGGACGGGGAGTGCTGGGTCCGTCTTTGATCTGAAACAGAAGCCTGTTTGCTGAGGAGGGCCGTGCATTTGGGGAGCACTACGTTCACCCCCCGATGCATCCCTGGAGGCACGTTCTGCCCTCGCTCATGCCGCTGCGGCTTTGCCCGGGGCTGGCAGCAAAGCTGGGGGGGACAGACCTGTCCCTGGTCCCTTGTGCCGCAGCCAGGACCCCTAGCAGGTCCCCACTGGGCGCTGGAGCTGGTGACTAACCCCCCTTCTCCCGCCCCCCCCTTGCCTTCGTTGCAGGGAGCATAATGCTGAACAGCATCACCGATGGGCTCCTGTGCTGCCTGCTGGGCAAGACGACGAACGCCGTGGGCCCGCTGGACAGCGTTGAGTCCAGCAACGGCTACAGCTTCATGGAGGTGAAGCCGGGGAGGATCCTGCGGGTCAGGCACAGCACGCCCAACCACCCGGCCCCAGAGGCGCCCGAGGAGACCCAGCCCGGGGGGCCGGAGCGCGGCGTGGTGCACTGCAAGCGCAAGATCACCGTCTACCGCAACGGGCAGCTGGTGATCGAGAACCTGGGGGACGCCGTCCGCTCTGAGATCCTGCACTGCCAGAACAGCTCAGGGGAACCCAACAGCACCGTGGAGCTGGAGCTCTCCGACCTGGCCAGCCAAGCTCCCGCCCAGGGTCCCGCCGGCACGCCGGGATGCGGCGCACGGGAAGCGGCCGCTGCCCCTGGCAAGCGTCGGAAGCGTAAACCCAAGAAAGTCATCAACATCGACTGCAAGAAGCAGATCACAAGCTGCAAAGGGACGCACAGCGACGTGGTCCTCTTCTTCATCCACGGCGTGGGCGGCTCGCTGGACATCTGGAAGGAGCAGCTGGACTTCTTTACCAAGCTGGGCTACGAAGTGGTGGCTCCCGACCTGGCCGGCCACGGCTGCAGCTCGGCTCCCCAAATTGCCGCCGCGTACACCTTCTACGCGCTGGCGGAGGACATGAGGGCCGTCTTCAAGCGCTACGCGAAGAAGAGGAATATCTTGATAGGTCACTCGTACGGGTAAGGGAGCGGGGGGTCCCAGGAGGGAAGGGATGGATTCATCCCTGCCCCATCCTCTCCTTGGCAGCAAACGCCCAACAAATCCTGCACTTCGGGGGCTCAGAGGCAGAGGAGGGGTGGGGGGTTTCCCGTTCTGGGTTTATCCCTCAGCTCTGATCTCCTACATCCTCTTGGTGTGCGTCCCTGGGTCCAGCTAATCCCAGAGCCTGTCCTCCGCAGGGAAGCGGGCAGAGCACAGCCTATAAATAGAGTAAGCCCAGGAAAGTCAATTAGATGGAGACTGAGCAGTGCAGAGAGCAGGGCTGGGAGAAGAGGGAGCTGGAGACGGGCTCCGAGCCGGGTAGGATTAGATCAGGACAAGGCTGGTGGGCACCCAAGCGGGTCCCAGCTTTGGTCTGCGCAGGAGCGAAACCCCGAGCTCAGCCCCGGCTCTGCAGGGCACCGGCTGTGGGGTTTGACTGGGGTTACCCTGCCGCAGAAAGGGGGAGCACGGGTCAAACGAGGGGTGTAGCCTGGGATCCGACCATGGATCCTCGGGATCTGCCTCGGGATGCAGCATCCTCTGGTGCCACGGGGTCGGAGCGTGGCCCCCATGTCTGTCTCTCCCCGCAGGGTGTCCTTCTGCACCTTCCTCGCCCACGAGTACCCAGACCTGGTCCATAAGGTGATCATGATCAACGGAGGGGGCCCGACGGCGCTGGAGCCCAGCCTCTGCTCCATCTTCAACATGCCCACCTGCGTGCTGCACTGCCTGTCCCCGTGCCTGGCCTGGAGCTTCCTCAAGTGAGTGCCCGTCCCGGCACCGCGGCGCTGCGGAGGGTTGTCCCCAGCCAAGCTGGCTTCCAGCCACCACGGGCAGGGACGCCGTGTCCTGCCAGCAGCGTCCCCCCGCTGCCGAGGCACCGCGCTGGGCTAACCCTCTGCCCGTGCCGGCTCCATCCCGCAGGGCTGGCTTCGCTCGCCAGGGTGCCAAAGAGAAGCAGCTGCTGAAGGAAGGCAACGCCTTCAACGTGTCCTCCTTCGTGCTGCGCGCCATGATGAGCGGGCAGTACTGGCCGGAGGGTGACGAGGTTTACCACGCGGAGCTGGCCGTGCCCGTGCTCCTGGTCCACGGCATGCACGACAAGTTCGTCCCGGTGGAGGAGGACCAGCGAATGGCCGAGGTAGGGGACGGAGCGGGGCCGGGGTGGTGGGCGAGGGCTGGGGTCTGCCTGCCAGCACGCAGTGATGCGGGCAGGGGGCTCGTCCCGGCGCTGACGCCTGCCGCTGCCACCATCTCCCTCCAGATCCTGCTGATCGCCTTCCTGAAGGTGATCGATGAGGGCAGCCACATGGTGATGATGGAGTGTCCTGAGACGGTGAACACGCTGCTCCACGAGTTCGTCCTGTGGGAGCCCGAGACGCCAGCTGGGGACGGGCAAGGGGAGAAGAAATAAGGCGGCAGGACGCGGTGACCGGGCTGCTCCGATGGGAGAGATGTTTCGGAGTGGAGAGGGGTTTGCGAGAGCGGAGGGGTGCGGCGGAGGCTGCGCTCGCCGGGAGCTCAGCCGATTTTCTTTTCCGGCCGCATCGGAGGCTGGTGGCGGAGCGCGGAGGCTCCCCCGGGCAGGGGTGCGTGGGGCCGGCAGCAGGAACACGGCAGACCTGGTCCCCGTCCCCTCGGGGATGGCATGGCAGCCGCTGGAGCGTCTTCATCCTGTTTCTTTGTAGTATTATTTTCCTCATGCAGCGACCCCCCGGGGACAGAGAGGAGGCGGCTGCGGGGAGACTGGTCCCACCCGCAGCAAAACGGGAAGAACTCGGAGGGGTTCCTCCGGGGAGAGCGCGTCGGCTCCGGCTCCGGCACCGGCACCTTCCCGGCCAGGGCTGGAGGAGCTGAGCTGGGATTGCTTTAAGGGGAAGCCAAAGGCTCCTCGGCCTCAGCAGCGGGATTTGCCTCTCTGAGCCCCGCAGCGCCTTGCTCGAGCCGTCTGTGGGGCCGGCAGGACGGGACCACCGTTATTGCCAGCAGCCGTGCGCGTGGTGTCCGGCAGCTCCTGCCTGGCGCTGGCGAGGGTCTGCCGGCACAGCTCGGAGACGAGGACGAGGAGGTGACCTGCTCCCGTGGGCACGGTCAGAAGGACTGTCACCTTCACCGCTGCGGTGGGACTGGCACGGCTGTGGTGGGGAGGACAACGCCAAACCTGAGCTCTCCCGCAGTCCCCGGTGCCACCGTCTGTGCAGTCACGTCCCCAGCCACCATCGCTTTAGGTACCGCAGCGCTGGCTTCTGCAGAGCCCTCTGCTTCCCTCCCGCTGCCGCATCCTCGAGGTGCTCGGAGCCATCGCCACCACGCAGCGACTCCCGCAGCATCCGATCCGCTCGCCCTTCCCAGCTTCCAGCTCCTCCAAGCCTCCGGGACCCACCGCCTGCTCCCGGACCACATCCCTGCCGGGATCACACCCGTCCCTCGTGCACCGGGGGACCAGCAATACACCATCGCGTTGCCGCCGTGTTCGTCCTTGCCAACGGCTCCTGTACGGAGCCACGGGGTCTCGAAGCGGGACGGGAGCAACGAAGCAAACCGCAACCGTCTGATCGCTCGTTACCGGCCGACACCGTTCTGTACATAACCCACAGGTCCCATCATCTCCTTCCCTCTGCGCTTTACATCCCGCTGCCAGGAGCCAGGCAGGACTGAGAAGGTACACGAGAAGTGTCGAGCAGGGATCGGGTGCCGTCGCAGGGTCCGGGGGCTCCTGGCCACGCCGGGATGGGTGGGAGCCCGAGCGAGGCGGGAGGGTGCTGTGCTGGGGGGGGTGGCCCCAGCCTCCCCACTACCCCAAAGAGCGGAGCCGCTCCCTGCTTTGTTTCCCTTATTTCTCCCCATCTAAACCAAAGAAACCCCCAGTCCCCAGAAACCCCACCCTTGGCCCACGCCCCACCCAGCCCCGCCTCGCCCCGAACGGGGCTGGTACCGCACCGAGGCACCCCAGGCTGGCTCGAAGGGCTCCTGGCTGGGCAGGGCTGCTCCGACGGGAGCTGGCACCCACCTGCGATGCGCGTTCCCCGAGGCTGAGCCCACCTTCCCCCCAAACGGGGCGATGTAGAAGAGGGAGGGTCCTCCGGAGCTGGTCCCAGCGTGGCAGGGACCCCGTCCCCAGGCAGCCCCCTCTGCCAGCGCCTGCCCCTGCCCGCTGCTGCCGCAACCTGTCTCATAATGAGAATTTTAATGACCCTGGGTTCAGATCGTTTCCACCAGCCTTCCCCTGCAACCCCCCTCCCGCCCCGTCCTGGCCAGGGGAGACCCCGCGGCACAGCCGGGGTCTGCGACGAGGGTACCCAGAAATAACCGTACCCCAAAACGCAGCTCTGTCGCCCATCACCGACTCCGGGTGCCCGGCGGTGCCCGGCTGCGGGCCGCGGCTCTTCAACCTCTGTTTGCTACGGAGTCTGTGTCACTTGTACCCACATCGCTTGCGCTAAGGCCAAGGCAAACCGCGCACCGTAACCCCGCCGCCGAGCCGCGCGCCGTGTTAGTGCCATTTCATACAGTAAAGCCGTGTTATATTCTCAGTCGCGTCCGACTTGACGATGGGGAGAGATGCGCCGGGCACGGGGGGGTGTCCTAGGAGCAGGGCAGGGCGGGGGAGCGAAGCCAGGAATCACACGCAGCTTGGATTTCTTAGCCAAAAAAAAAAGAAAACCAAAAACCCAAAAAAAAAAAGAGACCTGCAGCAATTTATTTATCACCCCTCAGGGAAATAGAAAAATAGAAAAAATCTTGCCAGTGCTCACGACATAAAACCCGCACCCAGAGCCCAGCCACCTCCTCGGAGAGGGCAGAGGGGAGGTGCAGGCAGGGGGTGCCCCCCAGCACCCCAGGGTGCTCAGCGCCCGCCGTGGATGTCTGCCGGCCGGAGCTGCCGCTCGCCCTCGGCCAGGAAGATGCGCATGGCCCTGTGCAGCATGTGGACGCCCAGGCGCCGGCGCCGCTCCGCCGGCCAGCTCGCCGCCACGCCGTGGCAGTTCCCCTTCCTCTGGTTGGTGATGGTCTGCAGGCCTGCGGGGACGGGGTCAGCACCCACAGCCCCGGCCCCCTGCTCCCCATCAGCACCCAGAGGGATGGGGTCAGCACGCACAGCCCCGGCCCCCTGCTCCCCATCAGCACCCACAGCCCTGCGGGGACGGGGTCAGCACCCACAGCCCCGGACCCCTGCTCCCCATCAGCACCCAGAGGGATGGGGTCAGCACCCACAGCCCTGGACCCCTGCTCCCCATCAGCACCCGCAGCCCTGTGGGGACGGGGTCAGCACCCACAGCCCCACAGGGATGGGGTCAGCACCCACAGCCCCGGACCCCTGCTCCCCATCAGCACCCAGAGGGATGGGGTCAGCACCCACAGCCCCGGCCCCCTGCTCCCCATCAGCACCCGCAGCCCTGTGGGGACGGGGTCAGCACCCACAGCCCCGGCCCCCTGCTCCCCATCAGCACCCACAGCCCCACAGGGATGGAGGCAGCCCCGTGTCCCCCACCAGCACCCACTCCCAGGCAGCTTTTCCCGCAGGAGGTGGAGGTTTGGGGGATTGCGCCCAGACCCTGCGCTGGCAGCTGGGGACCCCAAAGTCCCCGCGTGCCCCAGGAGGGGCTGCGTCCCCCCTCTGCATCCCCCCGACTCCTGCGTGGGACGGGAGAGAGGGATGCAGGGGTCAGAGCGGCGGCAGAACCGATGCCGGGAGCGGCAGCAGGGGCGGGGGGCCAGGGCAGCACCGTCTCCCCACGCCGTCCCTGCTCACCCAGAGCCTCCACGAGGCAGCCCTCCCGCGTGTAAGCCTCCGCCGGGATGGTGCTCTGGAAGCAGTGCACGGAGATGACGCCCTGCCCGCTCGCCCAGATCTCCAGGATGCGCCGCACCTTGGGGCAGCCCTGCAGGACAGCGGGCACCGTCACCACGGCCTCCAGCCCCCCGGTGCAGCCCCCATGCCCACCACCATGGCCCAGAGCCCCCCAGCGCAGCCCCCATGCCCATCACCATGGCCCAGAGCCCCCCAGCGCAGCCCCCATGCCCATCACCATGGCC
>VYZW01036125.1:1443-18034 GCA_013401315.1 Balaeniceps rex
AAGGAATTCATTCACTCCTTTCCATCGGCAGGCAGGTGTTCAGCCATCTCTAGGAAAGCAGGGCTCCATCATGCGTAACGGTTACTTGGGAAGACAAATGCCATCACTCCAAATGTCCCCCCCTTCTTTCTTCTCTCCCCAGCTTTATATGCTGAGCATGACGTTGTATGGCATGGAATATCCCCTTGGTCATTTGGGGTCAGCTGTCCTGGCTGTGTCCCCTCCCAACTTCTTGTGCACCCCCAGCCTATTCGCTGGTGGGGTGTGGTGAGAAGCAGAAAAAGCTTTGACTCTGTGTAAGCACTGCTCAGCAGTAACAAAAGCATCCATGTATTATCCACACTATTTTTGTGTTTGGAGCACAAATCCAAAACATAGCCTCATACTAGCTACTATGAAGAAAATGAATTCTATCCCTGCCAAAACCAACATGCATGTTCTGTGAAAAGTGATTTCTTTCTGCTGATACATAACTTTATAAATAAAAAAGAATTTGTGCAATTCAGTGCAGTGTATTTGAAGTCTGATATAGGTATTATAACCTTGATCCTGTTCAGTAAAATTTTGATCCAAATCCCAATGGAAGGATTCTTGCTTACCTAAATTGATGTTTGCCAGTATGGGTCACGAATCCTTGCCAGCTGTGTAACTGAATGACTATAAGATGTCATGGTAAGGCATGGTTGATTTCAGCCAAGTCTTTGTTGAAAGATAAGGTATAAAAAGTTCCTGCTGGCAAAAACCATTTCAAATTCTGAATTTAATTAATGAAACATGGACATTTGTCAGGAGTAAGGGATAAGAAATGTGCTGATCCAGTCCTCCTTCACCAATGTATGTTATTGTGGTTCTCTCTAGTGGGCTAGTGTTCAGTTCAGTTCTTCTAACTGGGTTTTGGGTAAGTCTTTTAACTGCTCTAGCACTCTACTGTCTGATGAGATACATCACTGTATTGCCATCATACCGAAGATGTGGGGCCGCCTACTTGCTTGAGTCCCATATATGCATTGAACACGGCAAACTGAAATTGTGCAGTAACTCTGCACAAGTAGTATCACAGACACCAAGCTGATCAAGCTAAAAGAATAAGTGTGGATATTTTACTGATGAGTGGGTACTGGTAAAGGGAGTGATTTTACTATTATACTTTCTGGGCTACAGATAGGTTTGAAGCTACAATGCATGTGTTAACCTAACTCAGCATCTGTAGTAGCAGCTAGCATTGATGGAGAATGGAACCGGAGGGCATAAATGCTAGAAATTATCTGTGCTGAGTAAACTGGGGACATAGTTTTTGATTGCTGTCTCTTGCTCTTGGTTTTCTTTCTCTTTAAAAACTTCCTTCTCTTTAATTTTTCTTCTATTTAAAAAAAAAAGAGAGAGAGAGAATCACCTTTTGATGTGCCTTGAAGGCTAAATAGGTTAGTGTGACCAATATTTAAATTAGTGTACATATATGGGGTTGTTTCTGGCACTACGAGCAGGCTGCTTTAACTGATTAGTGCGTAACAACACATATCAGTGGAGTAATGTCGTCTTCATGTGCTGAATCCAGCGTGCAGCCTACCTTTTAGGTAACCTGACATGTCTATTTACTTCAAGGCAGATACAGAAAAAAGGTTGCCTTCTTGCTATTCCTGCTGCATTCTTTGTGTCCTGACAGGCTGTCAGAATGGCTTTTGTCTCTTCTGTCCCTGACAGGGTGAGCTGCCTCCCGGTCCCATGGAGAATTTCTTAACTACAGGCCTTTTTAGGCACTCACGTTTTGGGAAAACTTGGCAGGAAAGAGACAGTGCTGACTGCAATTGAGAGCTAACAGGGGGTTTCCATTAGCCCGATAGCCTCCTGCTATAGCAATAAGGAGTGCCTCAGACTGGAGCAATGGAGACACCAGCTTCCTGCACTTTCCCAGCAGTGCAGCTGAAGGCAATACCCAAGAAGGCCTCTGCTTACCAAATCTGGCCAAAGGGGTTTACTAAGTTGTTCAGAAGTCCACTGGTAAACATCTGTTGAACCAGTCTGTTTTATTGTCCCTCAACAGGCTTTTGAAGGTAAGCAATAAGGTTAGTGGCTTAGGCTATTTTTTTCCTACTATCTTTATTATTATTTTTTAAAACATTTGAACCACTGATATCCCCTCAGGCAATGAACTACTGAAGTTTTTTTATCTAGATGGTCAGGAGTCACCCTTAGTAAAGTCCACTTCTCATCACTTTCCTCTCTGCCCTCTCCAGAGACCTCAGCATACTATTTAAGCTCCTGTGTGATTAACTTATCTTGCTCTTTCACTGATTTTTAATAGCTTATGTGCTCAGGTAAGAACGGGGAGGTTGCTAAACCAAAAAGTTGGCATTATCCTTCTTTTTGTCAGGGACTCTTTAGTCTGACTCTTCAGAGTGTCTTTGGGAGGACAGGAAGAGATTCTTTAGAGGACTGGGGAAGGGCAAATGTAAAACTACATTCCCTACTTCTGTCTTTCTTTCGGTATATATATATATTTTTTTTTAAAGGTGCTAGGGAAAATGAAGGGAATTGTAAGCTAGTCAATAAAACCTTAAAGAGGAAAGGAATTATAAGATGGCCAGTGAAAACTTAATCCCCACATATTTTTTTAACAAGTTATTAAACAGTTGCTTTATAAGCACCTCTGGGATAATAAAATTGATAAGCAACCAATATGGATTTATCAAGATTGAACTGTGTCAGACAATTTTAATTTCCTTCCTTGGCAGTATAGCTAGTCTAGTAGATAAAAGATGAGTGGTAGATGGATGAGGTATCTTCATTATTTTTTTTATGCAGTGGCTGCATGTGGTATTCTTGACTCTGTCTAAGACATAATTCATAGAAAACGGCTGGGGAATTCCACATGAAACTGTTGTAAAGTGAACACACAAGTGGTTGAGAAAAGGTCTCCAAATGTCATTAATGGCTCACTGACAACTGAGAAGGCATTTCAGATAGGTCCAGTGGATCTTCTGTTTGGTTTTGTTCCATATTTTTATTAGGCATTTGGCTAGTAGAATACAGAGAATGTATTTGTGGACAGCAGCAAGCTGGGATGTTGCATTAGCACGCTGAAACTCAAGATGCATTCAGAATGATGACGGTGAGTGACTTTCAAGCTGTGGTCTGCAGACCCTGCGAATCCACTGGTTGCTTATAATGAGCCATGAAGGGTAACTAAGAAAAGCAAGCATATTATCAGTAGGCCTAAATTCACTACACAGGGTCCTATGCCTCCACTGGAAAATTTAAAGGGGTTCCCACGTGGAAAAAAGTTTGGTTGAAAAGCAGTTGTTTTGACAGTTTGGAGAGACAATCCAAACACAATGAGTTGATATTCCAAAAGGTGAGCACAGCTTGCTGTGCATTGTGTATGTGTTGAAAGAGGAATAAAAAGCTAAAGTCTAGCCAACGAAAACCTGGGGTTTATAGTTGAAGGACAAATATGGTCTGAGACATATGAACAAGGAATGTCACATGTAAGGGGACATAGCTGTTATTCTCTGCTGTCGTGGTTTAGCCCCAGTCGGCAACTAAGCACCACGCAGCCGCTCGCTCACCCTCCCCCTCCCCGGTGGGATGGGGGAGAGAATCGGAAGGGCAAGAGTAAGAAAACCCATGGGTTGAGATAAGAACAGTTTAATAATTGAAATAAAATAATAATAATAATAATAGTAATAATAATGATAATAATAATTGTAATGAAAAGGAGAACAAGAGAGACAAACAAAACCCAGGGAAAAGAAAACAAGTGATGCAACCGCTCACCACCCGCCGACCGACAGCCAGCCAGTCCCCGAGCAGCGATCGCTGCCCCCCGGCTAACTCCCCTTGGTTTATATACTGAGCATGACGTCATATGGTATGGAATAGCCCTTTGGTCAATTTGGATCAACTATCTTGGGCTGTGCCCCCTCCCAACTTCTTGTGCACCTGGCAGAGCATGGGAAGCTGAAAAAGAAAGTCCTTGACTAGTCTAAGCATTACTTAGCAACAACTAAAACATCAGTGTGTTATCAGCATTCTTCTCATACTAAATCCAAAACACAGCACTATGCCAGCTACTAGGAAGAAAAGTAACTCTAACCTAGCTGAAACCAGGACATCTGCTTAGCACTGATGAGGTCTCAGGTAGAGGACTGTATAAAGCAGCTGTAATAAAGTGCTTTGATAATGTGACCTGCAAGACAATTTTGAAGGAAGTGACTTTGTTTTGTCTTAGAGGAAAAAAACAAGGGTTGTGGGAGAGGCAGCTCATGAGAAGTGCAAAGCTTTATAGGAGATACTGTCTTCCATTAGAGGAGGGCAGAAAAAAAGTTGTATGACTTGGGATGGATAACAGAAAAATAAGAACTGTCTTCAGTATGCAAGTTTCTGTGGCAGCTGCCTAATACCCTGTGTCTATTATGTGATTGAGCCCTCTGCATATTCTCAATAAGTCGTTTGTGTGCATAGTTAGGCACTGAAATAGATGATTAAAGATATTGTGGAATAGCTTTTGAGATTAGAGTTTTCCAGAAACAGGTTAGACACAAAAAAGACTCAAGGAGAATCTAACTACTTGCTTGTATCTCACAGTAGGAATTAGATAACATGATCTTTTGACATCTCTTCTAGCTCCTCCTATAGTTTTACTAGTATAGGAACAACTTGAGTTAAGGGAAACTAATTGGCTCTTGAAACAAGGCATAGCTCCACAGGAATGAGCATTCAGGTGGAAAATCTTAACACCAGAGAGCAGTAAGGTGGTATATTTTTGCAGTGGACTTGCTTGTGACCGGAGCCAACAGGAAGATGTTAATAATCATGGTAGTAGAGTTAACTCTGTCTAAAAAAGACAGAGGCATTCTCAGCCATTTTGTCCAATCTGTAAGTTTTGTTTCCCCTTAACTCTCCTTAATAACTGAAGTAGTTGTGCCAAAACTGTTGTCCTCTTGATTTCGTTTTGGTTTACTAGAAGGAACAGGTTCTCATAACTGGGGATCAGGGAATCTGAGTTGCTACAGGCATCTGAGTCATGCTAGTTTTCCAGGCTGAAGTATTATTGTCATTCATGATGGCTATTGAGCATAGCAGCAAACAGAATTTGGGCAGCAAATTCTGTCTAAAGAACCAAATCCTATTTCATGACAAACAAGTGATGACAAAATTAAATCTTGGTCAATTTGTTGTTTTCCCCATATAAAGGATATCAGATTTAATATCACCCTCACTTTTAGAAAAAGTTGTGAAAAATTCCTCTGTACCTAATTCTTCTTGATCAGTTATGCAGTAAGTACCATAACACTAAAAAACAAACAAACCAACCCCCAAAACACCCCCCAAAACACCCCATTCCTGTGTAGCTGGATTTGACTGGCCAGTTTACAGACTTCCAGTTAAATCTGAAAGCACTGTAGATCTTGATGGAAATGTAATAGTTAAACAAAATAAAAGTAACATTTAAGACACGAAGGGAGCAGAAATCTTGGCCTAAATGACTTCTCACTCCTTATACTGGGCAGGATCTATGTACTGCGCTGGGGCATTCCTCAGATACAGGGTCCACCTGTCCAGTCTTGATTTCCACTGAATTAGAAAAGTTTTCTAAAAGTGGACTGACATTTAACCTCTTTGTAGTATAGAGCCTCGCCTTATAAATCTGGTTGTACCTAATTTGTTTTCCTATTTGAGAGTTGGCCGTGAATCATGGCTTGTTTCCCAGTAGCGAATGAAATCACACATATGAGAGAGGTAAAATAATTTTTCTTATTTGTAATTTTTGTTTCTCACGATAATTATACATGACTCTGGCCAAATCTGTTGTGTCTTACATTACATCATGCTGTTTGCAGAAATGGTGATTAATGCTGTTTGTGAACTGGGAGGGAAATAAGAGTCTAATGTCTGCGTACATTTTGTGCCTGTCGGTTTGTCTGCCTTCATCTGGTATTTGGCATGTCTTCCAGTATTTCATGAGAACAGAAGAATAGCCATGTTCTGGTCAGGCCAAGTGTCTATTTTGTTCCATACTCTCTCCAAAGGCAGCTAGTAAAGATACTTGGGGAGAAAAATGTAAGAAATGCATGAAGTATATAGAGTGATTCTTTCCCATGGTTAGGTCCCTTAATTAGTGGTTTAGGGACCTCCTGAGCTAAAGGTTGCACTCAAGCATTTGTATTTTAAATAACCAGCAGTGGGTCTGTCATTCAATAATTTAGTTCTTTTTTGAGTCCATTTGTGCTTTATGTGTGTCCAATGTCTTGCTGCAATGATTCCGTAACTCAAGTACACATTGTGAAGTAAAAGCATTTCCTCAGTTTTTACAAGTTTACCATTTAGTGAGCTGCCCACTAGTTTTTGTTGTGAGAAATGGTTCCTTGTTGACTTCTCCACGTATCAGTCATTCTGCCAGCCTCTGTGCTCTTCTCCTTGGCGATTTTTCTTCTTTGCTGAAGACTTCCAGTCATTTTGGTCTTGGAAGGTTTGACAGTGCTCTGACAGAAGAGTCAATCTCACAACACAGTGAAAGCACCGCCATCCACTTGGTGGCCAATGCACTGAATTTTTTTACTTTGCTACCAGTAAAACTGAGTGAAGATTTCTTTAATTAACCAAGGTTCTGTGAAGACTGGTTAATGCCTATGTTCATATATTATGGGTTAGATGACATGTATAAATTAAGGAGGAACCAGACTGTAGTTCTGAAAATGATGATAACTTCCACAAGTAGTATATTACTGAAGTTCCTCCCTTTGTATGCTGTACGTAGTAATTAATGGTGGCTACTGTTATTAGATGAAAGATATTTCCACAGGCATTTTTGTTGCTAAAAGCACTTGTAATAGCTCTATTTTTATGGTTTCTCCTTTTTTTATCTAAAAATTTGAGAATAATGAAGGCAATCTTATTATAACATCTTACTTTGTTTGAGAAACATGTTGATGGTGAGGCTGAGAAACAAGATGTTACGTAAAATTTCAGTTAAACAGGAACAAAATTACTTTAGAATTTAAAATAACAAACACTTGGTTTCGGTTCCAAAGAAAATCGTCCAATTACCTGATCATGAATTGGATCTGAACTGCGACCCAATCTGTTGAGCCTGTAAGCGGATTCTCTCCAAGTGCCCTGGCAGTCCAGGTGTGCTTCTCTCTTCACCCATCAGCCAACCACATGTGCCTGACTATAGTTTATCAAACGCTTTGTTACTCCCTTTCTGGCTATGCTGCACCTTTACGGGCTTGCACAAAGCAGTGAGGGTATGTTTGGCATACAGTAGTAGAAAGGACAGTATGGGTATAGCATTGTGGCAGGTTTGGGACGTATAGTAGCGCTACACAGTGTGGAGGATTAGGGAGCAGTGAGTAGTGGGAAGGGCTGGGTATTGCAGCACTACTAAATGCGAGTGTGTTGAGCATGAGGTGCTGGGTGGTAGTAGGAAGTTCAGCAGAGAGGCTGGTGCAACGTGGTCCGTGTGGCCTGGCAAAGAAAATGTCCAAGTCGTGTTCAGTTGTTCACTCCTGTATCAGGAGGAAACCACATCATTCTGTGGTATTAGGGGGTTAGGATTGTGCATAGCACATAGCCCTTCCTACCAGCAAGTGTCTTCTGTGCAGCCTTGCTACAAGGTGTCCTCCCCTAGCTGTTAGGTTTCTGGGCTGGCATCTGTAGGTGCTTCTTTCTCTATGTAATTTTGTTGTTCAGTCAATTGATTTCAGCCATCAACAGAAAGGCAGACTTCTCAAAGCTAACAGGGTACCTCTGTTTTACAAAAATAGGTGGCCAGTTGGAGGAGGGACTGTAACACATCCTGTCAGAAGTCTTGATCAACTGTGAAGCACAAATCTGACAAAAATAAGCTTCATTAGTAGCAGCGCTCATGGAACTACTTGCTTTAATTAGTTTTCCATAGCTGAGGAATTCTTTACCGTATAAGGGTTTATTTCAGATGCAAGTTTTCCATTAGCAGACAAACACTACAAATTTTAATTAAAATAATTCGGACTTCACTCCTCCAAAAGTCACTGAAATATCTCTCTTTGTTTTGTGTGATTTCTTCATATATTGTATTAGGAGCCTTAGTGGTGAGAAGGATCAGCTGGATGACTCATCTGTCCTTACTGTTTGCTAGGTTACATGGAGTATACTATGTATGTCCAGTTTGCAACTCTACGCCAGATGTTGCAAGTTTGTGCTAGACCATGTCATTGTCTACTACATGTTATTTGGAGCCGCATACCTAGAAGAACTTGAACTGGGGAAAGGAAAGACTGTGCTGGAGAGCAGAATAAAGGCCAGGTTGGCAGGCGAAAGGTGGGGCCAATATGTGGCCTGCTATGAAATACCAAACTTAAAATTAAGGGAAAATGTTTTATGTGTCTTTCCTCTGCACATTTGTCAATGTTGTTTTGAGTTACAGAAGTCAAAAGCAAACCATAGGTTTTGGCAGGTAGGCTAATGCTTTCCAGCCCAGTGATCATAAATGATAACTTACAACAAGTTTTTTAAAATAAATTGCTTATACTATTATCTAGTAACTTACACTATGTGTAGGTTAGATTATTACAATCCCTTGGCTCTTCTCTATTTTAAATTGGAAAATGTCCCTTTTCTTTAGAAACAGAGAATTCTGACTGGCAAGGTTTATAAGCCCAGTAGATCAAATTTAGTGTAGTATTAAAACTGTATTTAAGTATTTTTAGTGTTTCAAAATTAAATTGTTCTATAGTAGCCAGTAATGGGTTAAAGTTATTCCCACTGACACAAGGAGAAGCAGTTGAATTAAACCAGTGTTTAGCACTTTTTAAAAATTTACTTAAAATATATAACATTTTTGTTGTTGCTTTAGTGATTTTTTTTTTTAAATTTTGTAGCCAAGTGATTTCATATTATAATTTTATATTTGCTTTGCTGTTGATAAATACTGGTCAAAGAGCAGTGGTTTGGGTGGCAGGTTCTTTGTAGCCTTGTTTCTAGGCATTGTTCCAAACTACACAGCTAAAATGCTTTATAGGTTTTGTTTAGAGCAGGGCTTTTAATGCAAAGATCACCACTGAGTCGTTTTGATGCAGTTTTGCAAATACTTGATTCTTGTTCTTTCCTTCAAACTCAACATGACATTTCAGTGGTGGAGTGTGGTTGTTAAAAATATATGTGATTGTCCTGCATACTGTGCTTCAAAGAGGATCAGAGAACTTCTCCATTTTTTCTGAACATGTGACACTTTTGAAGAAGTGTGGTAATGAGAGAAGAGGAGAAGACATGAGAATTAATTGTGTAGAAGGCTCAAGGGGTCATCTTGCTGCAATGAATGTGAAGCAGAGAGCTTCCTTTGGACTATTTGGGTAAGGTTGTATCCTGATCTGCTCCTCAGTGCCCATGACTGAAGTTTATGATGCATGGTAGATGCCTTAAGGCAGAGAGTGAGCAGCCAGCTTTTCATTAATTTGTAACAGAGAGACTGGTGGGAACGTTGTTCTGTGCCATGGAGAGCTTGTAGTTAATTCCTTCAGCATTAAGCAAGCTAAAAATAATACTCTAGAAAATGTATGCTTTAGCCAGGCTCTTTGTTTTCTGAACATCCATTTGAACAGGGGTTAAAACTACCCTATGAAAGTAAAAAGAGTAAGAAGTATCCTCCCTCTTTATTGTAATCTTGAAACTATTAAACTGTTGAATACATTTAAGTAAACATTTTAAATTGGTCAGTAATGCTTATATAGGAATGATTTGAGGAATTTGTCTATGTCCAGTTTAAAGATTCTGTTAGAAAACTGGTATAGTTTTGTAAGCTCTTTGTATCCTTATAACTATTTTTACATCCCCTTCCTGCGTGTTGATTCTGCAACGGAACCAGGGTAGGTGAGCTAGCCCATTAGTCTGTGAATACATGAGTTGCTGAATCCAGCGGCTCCCAGTAGGCAGAGCTAAGGAGGAACTGCGCACTACATAAAACCAGTTTGCTTAGCTGCTGTTTGGAGGCATAAAGTTACAAGAAATTTTAATTTGTACAGGAAAGGGAACAAAGACAAGAGTCATTGGTACAACCCTTTAAAAACTGTAGTGGAATGGGTCACGGAGGGAGAGTTGCCAGCATGGGGAGAGAGAACAACTGTTGGAGGGAGCAGAGATGTCGCTGGGGGGTCAAACACAGATGAAGGAGGCTGGTTGCAAGGCAAAAGCAAAGCTTCCAAAAAGCAAGCAGTGACTTGCAAGTGGAGCATCTTGGCTACACATGGATTTCTTGATCTGGTCCCTAGGTACATTCAGGCATGGGGGGAACCAGAGGCAGCAAGCTGTCTGCATGGCCTTTAATATTGCTGTGAAAATAGAATGCGTTTATATTATTTGTAAAGTAAATTTAAAAAATGTATGTCTGTATGTCTCTTCCTTGCTTCAGAGTGCAAAGATGTTAAAATGCTGGATGAAGCTGCATAGGTGTGTTTCAGCTACTGCATCTCCTTGAGGAGCAAATGGTCCATGGCAAGGATGTTCAGGGGAAGAAACCTGCCCTCCATAAAGGTTTCACGCTTTTCTTGCTCAGGAGGGAGGCCTGGACTGGAGCCCATTCCTGCAGATAAATGACTGCACTCCTTTTTTTGTGAAGGAAGAAAAAAAAAAAAAGGGAATTACTGGAGTATTAATATGCTGTTCTGTCCCCATCTGTGTGGTAACCAAATCATTAGAGCACTTGGCTGTGAAGGTGCATTTCTGTCCTTGCTGCAAGGTGGTTCAAATTGCCCCACCTCTCCTGGCCAGAGGGGCTGGAGCTGGCAGGTCACTAGCATGGGGCCACCCTCTCTGGTCCCACTGAAGCTGTGCCACTGCACAGCTGGGAATGCAGCCCTCTTAGTGTGGTGGGGAAAGTGAGGTTG
Source organism: Balaeniceps rex (assembly GCA_013401315.1). Lineage (NCBI taxonomy): Eukaryota > Metazoa > Chordata > Aves > Pelecaniformes > Balaenicipitidae > Balaeniceps > Balaeniceps rex. The sequence goes on from VYZW01036125.1 coordinate 12,306, forward strand.
GCCCTGACCTCATTATTTAGCTCACAGCACTCAAGGAAAAGAGTGTGGATCTCTGTTCCAGAGACTGTTCTTATGGCCTTAAACAGTGAACGGTTGCAAACCTCTCTGCGGATCTCATCTTGATTTAAACACTTGTTTTTTGTATTTGTATTGGGGGGTGTGGGATGGAAGACGGGAAGTAGCTGCAAGCTGACCTAGTATCACTCATTTAACCTGATATGTGTGTGTCCCTGAAAGGGTATGCATTAGCTGCAAGTATTCTGTTTTTAAACCAGTTATACTTTGCTAGCCTAGTTCCTTAGGGCAAAGTGTACTTTTGAAATCGCTGCGGTGGGTGGTAGTGATTTGTTTTGGTGGCTGTGGTATAGTTTGTGTGTCTATGAATTCACGAAGAAAGAAAATGAAAATACTATGTGTGAGGTTAAACTGCATAACCCATAAAATGAACTATATGCACATCAGAACATCTCGGCCAGATGGATTTTCGTGGTGTGGAGGTCTGTGAATAGAGCTCCTGTCATTCATGTGGATGAGGGTCTGGCAAACATAACTCCTTAACTTTTTTTTGGGTAATACTCAGAAATAACAAAGATGCATTTATCGGAAAAACCCTTCCTTAAAATTCAGACAGGAAACAAATGGAAATCCCATTAACATTGTGTTGAACCAGGAAAATACTCTTAATTTACAGATATCCTTTTGACTGAATACAGGAATGTGTTTGGTTTGTAAAAGGGGGTAGAATTACTGAACTCAAAAGGTGTTTGGGGCAATGTAAACATATTACTTACCCAAAACACTTAAGCGAAGGAAGTGTGCCCTTCATGCTTTCCCTTAGGAATTAATGCTTTGCTTTGTGTGGTAGTAATTTACACAACCTGTAAATACAATAAGTAGTGTAAACTATAAGGCACTAAAGACATTTTTTTTTCTTCCTTCCTCTTTTGAGGAGTGTCTTTCATTTCTTTACTGCTCATAGCCTCATTAGGAAAGAGAGCTGTATTCTATCTACTATGTTCAAAAGCACTAGTAGGAATTTTGTGTTTTCTTATGCTTAGGCAATAGCCTTAAATATCAGTTCCTACTGTTTATTATTTATGTTAATGGTGGCTTTAAAGTCATACTTGATCACTTCATAAATATGGCATAGAAAGGTGCCATGAAAGCTTTTTCGTTTGTTTGCTTTGGTTTTGTTTTGTAGGAATATTGAAAACTTATTTTGGCCTCATGGTTGTGCAGCTTTCCTGCACAAATCTCAAAGTTGTTTTGGTTTTCTGCTGAAAGCGTTAAGCATAATTATTATCTTGTACTGAGTTTTATGACAAGGAGTTTTGTTTTATAATCAAGACAAAAGCATTCAATTTGTTTTATACAGGCATTCACAAAATGGGGCATTAAAGAGAAGGGCTGTTGCTCCTCTTTACCTTTATGTGTAATTAAAGCATCTTCTCTCACCTCCACTGTTTTGTTCCTTCCCATTTTATGTTTTTACTAATTTGTCTACATACTAACTTAGGACATTTCCACTTTAGATCATCTGTGCCACAAATTGAAAAATATTAGTCCAAAGTTACTGTTTAAAAGAAGTTTTGAACAAGGTTGTGCTTCCATACAGGCATAAAAATGGGATTCTCATCCCTAGCAGGCTAAGAAAAGATTCCCGAAGAAATGGAGGTTTTTCATAAAGCTGAAAGGAAAAATAAATAATTGCTGTCTGTGGCCAGACTGTTGGTGTGGAGGTGAGGAGTTGTTTGGCCACAGGCTCTTTAGTACTGCAGCTTAGATTTGACCTGGCTGAAAGGCATTTTGCCTTTGCATCCAGCCAGTTCATTTGCTATTGGGGAGCTCTTTGGCTCATCCATGTAGTATTGGATCACTGTCCAGGTGTGAAGATCCAGAAGAGCTTCCAGGTTAAATATGTTGTTCTGTGATTACAGAGGATACACTTTACCTTCATCTTCAAACAGTGCCTATTGGGCTGTTAATTTTTTTCACTCTTCAGCAGTTTCTTGTCTTAGCATTCAGTTCTTTGAATGTGAGCAGGCATTAAACACTCTAAAAAGTTCTCCATAACCAGGACTTTGCCTTTCAAACAGTAAGACCCTGGTGCTAGAATAAAGTCTTTGACCAAAAAAGGCAGATCCAGAGTAGTAGGGTTCTTGAATGTTAATCATTTAATTGTTCAGTGGTAGGTAGTTAAGGTTAAATAAGTTAAAGCTTTAAATGAACTAAAAGAAATTCACTACTAAGAATTTTGACTGCAATGCTATGATAAACCTGAAAGTCATAAATACTTATTTTAATGAAGAACTTACTTTTTGTAGCCTAACATTCAACTTTGGTTTTAAATAAATGTAAATTTTCCAAAAACTCCACAGAGCTTCCAATTTTGAATATACAGAAGGAGAAGGTTTCTGTTTTCCTTGTTCGATAGCAGCCGCTGCCTTTGAATTTCATTCTTGCTAGCTGATAATTGTAGGCAACACATTTTTAAGAAGCCAAATGTGATATGCATCTTAATATTACTCAATAAAAATGTGAAAAAAAACCCAACAAATGTGACTAAAGACAATGTAAAACTAACTCGCTGGCCTCACAGGTTCCTGATGGCTGGTCCGTGTAATCCTTAATATTGTCAAAAGGAATGACTGAGGCAACCAAACTGACCAGGAAGAAGCTTCCCTGATCAGGTTTTTGAAACCACATATAAATATTTTTGGAGCTTGGTTGTAGTGTGATCATGGAAACATTATATATTATTTAGGAAGACAATAATGCTGATGATTAGAAAAAATGAAGTAGCATTTAGTTAATTGATCTTTGATTCTAGTCATTAAAAAAAATTTGTTTTGGGAGCAAGATGGTTTTGATTGATTCTGCAGGAAGCCATTATGTTAGGCACAAAGGTTTGAGAGCCAAGCTTAATAGTGATGTGTGCTGTCATCCAAACCTGTTTGTCTTTCATTAAAAGCAAACTGATTAGGCTGTAGGAATAATAAAAAAAAAAACTTTTATTATAGACATATAGGCTTTTAGAAGTATTTTTAAACTTGAGAACATGCTTTACAGATAACTATATATGTACTATGACATGTAACCTGGTACAAGAGATACTAATTCACATTAATATCTGAGGGGAGCGTTACAAGTGCCTGGAGTATACACCCAGAAGTTAACAGTGTTTAATAGTAGTTTCTGTGGCTCTTCTCTAGTGCAGTTAGATTTTGAGTTAATCATTACGAATCTTTCATTAGTGTACTTACGAGTATACACTTCCTAAAACCACTGTCAGCATGTGACGTATTTTTAACAAGGATATACGGTATTCAGAAGACAAAGAAAGGACAGGTACTGTTAACTGGTGAATTTTTTAAAGTAGCATTTCCTCTAGTTGACTTGCCTTATGTGGAAACTGGAACATTCTACCTGGATGCACAATCCTGAATGGCCTTTGCTGGATGAACTTTGTTTCCAGAAAACTGGAAAAAGTTGCAGAAACTTCAATGTTTATTCTAGTGTATTGGTATTCTTGCTGGGCTTTCAGTGATTGTGAAATAATCTATGCTGCCTATGACTTGTGAAGATACATTCTTTCTGTTACTGATAGTGGAAACTGTCTTCCTGTTAATGTGCAGGGCACGTTTCTGATGTCCATCCTAAATGCATGATTATATATAAACCAAGGGTTTTGTCATATGATTAATTTCTTTCCTTCTATGCTTCTGGATTACTCTTTATAACTTGTTTCTTGCTTACGCCAAATATTTCTGATGAATCGAAGATTGAAATTTATAAATCCTGACTCTCTGAGATATGTTTTTGACCTCGATTCAGAACTTGGAAGATGAAAACAGATTTTAGGATCTTAACAGTGGGAGCCCTGGGAATTAAAAGGATGTTTAAGATTATTTAAGCGTTGATATTATTTAAGACTCTCTATAGAATCATAGAATCATTTGGTTGGAAAGGACCTTTAAGGTCATCGAGTCCAACCATACCTGTCCACTACTAAACCATGTCCCTAAGCGCCTCATCAGCCTGTCTTTTAAATACTTCCAGGGATGGGGACTCGACCACTTCCCTGGGCAGCCTGTTCCAATACTTGACAACCCTCTCCATGAAGAAGTTTTTCCTGATATCTAATCTAAACCTCCCCTGGTGCAACTTGAGGCCTTCTCCTCTTGTCCTATCACTTGCTACTTGGGAGAATAGACCGACACCCACCTCTCTACAACCTCCTTTCAGGCACTTGTAGAGGGCGATAAGGTCTCCCCTCAGCCTCCTCTTCTCCAGGCTAAACAACCCCAGTTCCCTCAGCTGCTCCTCATAAGACTTGCTCTCCAGACCCTTCACCAGCTTTGTTGCCCTTCTTTGGACATGCTCCAGCAACTCGATGTCCTTCTTGTACTGAGGGGCCCAAAACTGAACACAGTACTAAAGGTGCGGCCTCACCAGTGCCGAGTACAGGGGAAGGATGACTTCCCTGGTCCTGCTGGTCACACTATTCCTGATACAAGCCAGGATGCTATTGGCCTTCTTGGCCACCTGGGCACACTGCTGGCTCATATTCAGTCGGCTGTCGACCAACACCCCCAGATCCCTCTCTGCCAATCAGCTTTCCAGCCACTCATCCCCAAGCCTGTAGCATTGCATGGGGTTGTTGTGGCCCAAGTGCAGGACCCGGCACTTTGCCTTGTTGAACCTCATACAATTGGTCACAGCCCACTGGTCCAGCCTGTCCAGATCCCTCTGCAGAGCCTTCCTACCCTCAAGCAGATCAACACTTCCTCCCAGCTTAGTGTCATCTGCAAACTTGCTGAGGGTACACTCGATCCCCTCGTCCAGATCATTGATAAAGATGTTGAACAAAACTGGCCCCAACACTGAGCCCTGGGGAACACCACTCGTGACCGGCCTCCAACTGGATTTAACTCCATTCACCACCACCCTTTGGGCCCGGCCACCCAGCCAGTTTTTAACCCAGCACAGAGTATGCCTGTCCAGGCCATGGGCAGCCAGTTTCTCCAGGAGAATGCTGTGGGAGACGGTGTCAAAGGCTTTACTGAAGTCCAGGTAGACAACATCCACAGCCTTTCCCTCATCCACTAAGTGGGTCACCTTGTCATAGAAGGAGATCAGGTTAGTCAAGCAGGATCTGCCCTTCATAAACCCATGTTGACTGGGCCTGATCTTCTGGTTGTCCTGGATGTGCTGTGTGATGGCACTCAAGACTATCTGCTCCATGACCTTCCCTGGCACTGAGGTCGGGCTGACGGGCCTATAGTTCCCCAGATCCTCCCTCCAGCCCTTCTTGTAAATGGGTGTCACATTTGCCAGCCTCCAGTCAAGTGGAACTTCCCCAGTCAGCCAGGACTGCTGATAGATGATGGAAGGGGACTTGGTGAGCACTTCTGCCAGCTCCCTCAGTACCCTTGGGTGGATCCCATCTGTCCCCATAGACTTGTGTGTGTCTAATTGGCAAAGCAGATCACTAACCATTTCCTCTTGGATCATGGGAGCTTTGTTCTGCTCCCCGTCCCTGTCTTCCAGCTCAGAGGGCTGGGTACCCTGAGAACAACTGTTCTTACTATTAAAGACTGAGGCAAAAAAGGCATTAAGTACCTCAGCTTATCCTCATCCTGTGTCACTACGGTTCCCCCTGCATCCACTAAAGGATGGAGATTCTGCTGGGCTCTCTGTTTGTTGTTAATATATTTATAGAAACATTT